>BPLR01002785.1:0-178457 GCA_021605095.1 Caerostris extrusa
AATATGTCCTTTGTTTAGCGCGTGTTTGAAGATAATAGCATTATTCGCGCTGAATCTTCGTTTCATTTTAGTTGTATAGGACATAGGCTGTTTCTGCTTCAGTAGTAAAACCCTATAAGTCTCTCTTTTAAAGAAAATGTTTCAGGCTGCAGAGCACATCACTATGGTTGCGGGTGAGACTAAAACATGTAGAAATTTGATTACGGTGTAGTAAGAGAACTGTCAATAGCTGTCTCGAGGGCGGAAGCTTATCTTCACTTTACTTTACTTCCTTAACAGTTGGGAGCAATGAAACCAAAAATTATCAAAAGTTTGGGTTATATATTTGCTTTGCAACCGCGTACTTAACTTCTGGCGCCTTATGCTTAACTGACTTTTCAGCGTTACAAGTGATAGTTGATGCAAAGGCGTGTTTTTGTATTTATTCATTCTTTAGGGTGGCAGTTACTGGCGAAACATAGAAGGGGAATTGGTCGCTAAAGTATTGCGGCTGACAATTCATGGACTGGTACGTCAGTCTTTGAATGGCGATAAATACAAATGATAACGAGAAGGGCAAAAAATGCCGTAGTGGTTACTCATTGAGGTAGGGAAATGAGAATGTTTTTATAATGGGATGTGTTTATATTTGATGATTGCAGAAAGGTAAAGATTCATTTCACACATATTGACCCATGTGTCTTGGCTGTTTTCTATAACATAATAAAAAGAAAATATAGGTAATGAGGAAATTCAAAATATTTTTAAAACATGTGGAAACTCAGACAGTACCTGGAGGTGTTTAAAATGAGTTCTTAAGGTCAATAATTATGCTTCTTTGCCTTTTCAAGAAGAAAGTTCATGTAAGGTTTCTTGGGTGAAACCCAATTTCCTTTAGACACTTTGAATGGTGCAATAGTTGATTTTAATTTGGTCTCAGAATTGTTGCTTTAGATTTCAGGTCATCCATTCTGAACAAAAGAAAAGAAGAAAATATCTACCTCACTTTGAATGGGAGTGGTGTAAAATCTAAAAAATGTGAGGCATTTGACAAGGCTCAAGTATGAAAAACTTTTAGCCAGAAGTGTGTTTTTGAAGTTTATTTAGTTTTGATTCAGTTTCAACAACTGCGTTTTGCCATGGCACGTGCATTATTAACTTTGGAAAATGTTTGTTGGGTTACGGTCATAGACCAGCATGTTGTTTCTTTGCCTTTATTCGTTATTTCAAAATATTCTTATTTAAGTTTATAAAATCTGAATATATAAGTTGTTCTACATATTAAGTAGATTATTATAATAATTATTTCCATCATAGAAAACGAGGAAGACCAGTTGCTGTTCCTCTTGACCTCGAATTGGTGAAAAATTAGATCACGTAAAACCTGTGAAAAAGAATGTTCACGTCAAAGATTTATAAACACCACACACTGTCAGCAAGCATGTAGATGATTTTAAGTCTATTTCATTTTTATGTGTATTGCTCTTTTGTTACCGAGAGGTAAATTTTTTATTTCATACCAATAAGATTTTCAGCATATTAAACATTTGTGAAAGCTTGATCTTCACAGTGAAATTACATTCTTTTGAATTAAATTTTACCAGGGAGGTGAACACATTTTAAATATGATCTCTATCAAATTGAAATCTAAAACCTGCAACTTGATTATTTCCACTTTTTAGGGCAAAACTTATGAATATTCTGTTACTTTGAACTATTCTATTATTTTTGTAATTCAATTCATTTGAATTATTCTGTTTGGTCATGAATATTATAGAACACAAATTCACAAGTTTAAAATGAGAAAAATTCAGATTATTATGAAATCTGGTTGCATTATAGTTTAATCAATGATTAAAATTTTAAACTTTTCTTTCAGTCAAACTTGAAATCTAATTTTTCAATAGATCTAAATGTCTAATGTGTGTGCTTTATTTGTGAGAATTGATTATTACAGGTATGAGGAGTATCATCGCAGAATATTATCAAATTTATTGAATGGATTCATTTTGAAAATCTATTTATTCAGGTTATTTTATATACGCTTGATTTTGTTGCCAAATGTTTTGCATTATGTTTCCTCATGTAAATAGTGTGAAAACAATTTTATGGCTGGAAGAAGGCATAATATATTGTGGACGGTTGTTTTTAAAAGCTGTGTAACTTTGATCTAAGATTAATGTTTTTCACGAACGATAGATATGCTTGCATGAAAAAAGCAATCTCCAGGTGTTTTGTTAAAATTACTCAAGCGATTTGCTTGGCGTCAGTAGCTCACATTCCCAGAGAGCAAAAAGGGGGCCACTCCTGGGTTGCCGATCACATTTTCACATTGTGTAATCTTAACGAAACAGAACATCACACGATAACATGATAAGTATTCCACACCATTTGCATTCCATACAGCTATTACTTAGTCTTTTGGAGGTTTATTGCAGCTTTGGCTGGTATAAGAAAACTATCCATGAATCTCAATCAAGAATGTTACAAAAGGAAAATTTTGTTTTTAGCTTGGCATAGTGGGTTTTTATTGTGATATCACTTTCAAATAAATCCATTGGCTGACCATGAAAAAATCAATGCTGTCGTTACAATGACCATTCAGCGACAAAAGCAATGGATGTCAAAATTTAAAGCAAGAATGTAACATTCAGTTCTCTGATACTAACATTGGGAAACAAGTGATTTTTTCCGAAATTCTCGGGGCATTAAATAAAGCTATTAACTTCATTGTAATAAAAACATGCTGCATTTTACAAATTTCTGTTACAATTTTAAGGTCATTTTTGTGTGCAAAATCAACACATTTCAGTTCAATTATTCAGGCAAATTGAAAATTCTTAACTGACTTGCGATGGTATACAATAAAAATTAAAGCTGAGGCCTTTAACATTTACCTTTGAAGTTATATTTGAGAGATGATTAAAAATACCGAGTGTTTTTTCGATTAAATTAAAACTTGAAAATGGGTTGTCACTAATTTAAAGTTTGATATCGTGTTCAAGTGAGGCCACTGTACTTCGTTCTTTAATACCTTAAGCATATTTTCGTATTTCTTTCAAAATGGGGTTGTGATACCGGGATTTAGGACGCATCCTGCCTTCCAAGCATTTGGATTCTCAGGGTTCATTGTATTTGCTGGATGTCTTTTCCCGGAAATGGAAAGTGGTGCTTCCTTCAGGGCATGTTCGAAAAGAAAATTGAGAATCTGTAAGGAACATTAAATGTAACAAGGAAGAATGAAGATCTTAAAAACCACAATAAAAATTCAGTCTTGGAAATTTGGGAAACAGGTGAACAAGGATTTTGTGTTAATTTTATTTCAGATTATAAAAATAAAAACATCTATCTTTATACACTTGCTTCATTTTTTCAATCTGCAATTTTTAGCTTAGGCCTAATAAAAATACAACGGCAGTTTCATAGTACCATCAAACCCGAAAAGGGCCTTTAAATAAGTTTGCTATGATAACTCTATCGTTTGGATTCTTTATTACAAATTTTAAAAAGTAAAATAAATTAATAAAAACATAGTAATATTATTATCAAAATTCACAGCCGCTGTGAGTTGGCGCAGTAAGGCGAGAAGATCGGAAGTACTCATATAAATGTTCAACGGCACCCAGCTCAGGTATCAGCCGCCGGGTTGCAGTAATAAGCGGCGTCATTATTGCCACTATTTAAAGTTGGTTTGGTGATTTATTCCATAGAAGTTTTTAGAGATGTAAAATTGAAATAACAACAAAATATTATTCCACATTGAAAGCTTCTAATAATTTTTAATGATTAGCGTACGCATAAGTGAGAGTCAGGGATACTTAAATAAAATCGCTACCGAGGCACCTCGACCAGCTTTCCAAAGTTCATAGTAAGAAAGTAAGTCGTCAAATCACACGCGACTTAACCAGGCTGTAACCATTCTTAAAGTGAATTGTGGAATGATAGGGAGTTTGTGGAGTTTTGCTTTAGTGCCGTGATGCCAAGAAACTGTGCTCCAGCATGATTCATCACTGGTAGCTCGGGTTCAAATCCCCCGGCTTTGCCTATGGGTGTCGTAGTGGGTCGGAATCCACTTTAAAACCGTAGGTCCCGATCGTAATAGGATCGCAGAGCGTTGCGGGGGCATTGTTACCTCGTGTCCGTGGCTTACCATCAAGTTACACGCGCCTCCTGGGTAATGCAAAGTGAGTACGTCTGTGCAGCGCTTGCCTTAAGACATCCAAGACCAAGCTGTCTAAGTGTTTGCCAGCTGCATTAGAAAAAAACTTACTGGGTTAATAGCTTTCTCTTTCTATTCGAGATCTCCGGTTTTTAAAAAAGATCTAACATTGTCAAAGACATTGCCAAGCATGTTACCAAGATCACACACTCGGTTATATTTTTAGCTTTACCTTATGCAATGAATATTTTGGAGCATTTTTGAAAGAAAAAAATTTTACATTTGTAAAAGGTAAATTAAGAAAAGAGGAAAGATTTTAAAAAAAACATTAATTAACTGAAAATAAACAATTATTTATACATTAATACGGAATATTAAAACAATGTTGTTATAGTTTCCTATTTAAAAACATATTTTTATCCCCCAAAAAAACCATTAAACCTACATAAAAACAAACAGATTATAAACTATCATTATTAAAAAAAAGCATCCTATATAAAAATTATTTATACAGACCTGAACGGATCGAAAATATTTAAATATATTGTTATTGAAAACACTTAACAGAAAAGCAACATTTTATAAAAAATTAAATCAAACAAATAAACAATCCAAAACATTGAAATTTTTTTTTGTTGTTGTTTTTCTTATCCCACTTTAGCAACATCTAGGTCAAGTTCCCTGAACTCGAGTGATTTAAATCGACGATCTGTAATAAAGGGTAAAAAATGCAGCTTCTATTTGTCCTTGACCTCGTGGCACAAAGACATGGGGCACCCAAAGTTAGAAGTCTGACTTTACCCCCTCGGTTATACCACCGAGTACTGGGTACCTATTTTAGTCGTCTTTTACGATATTCATGGTCTACAGCGTGGTTATTCAAACTCGAACCTACAAAGGGCATTGAAATAAAGTGTAAAAAATAATAAATAATCAGTATTTGAAAATAAATTATGAAAGAAATTTGTAAGAAAATGCTCATAAGATTTTTAAAATAATGGATGGGAAATTTTATTTAATTTGAATGTAAATGCCTGTTTTAACAAATATATATAATCACAGAAATATTATTTTCTTTTAATTCAAAAATTTAAAAAAAAAAAAAATTACAGTTGGAATAGTTTTTAAATATATTTTAAAAAAGGATAGTTCATTTTGAATAAATAAATAGTTACCCCAAAAAAAATAAATGTGTTATTCAATATATTTTTTTCTAAAATTAGATTTATTGAGAACACTTTAAAAATGACACCTTTAATTATTTAAAAGTATTTACAATCTGTTTATCTAAAAAATCTTAGTCTTTTTATTTGTAAGACATGTTCGTTATTTAACATTTTAATGTAATAAAAATTCAATTTCTTCTAATTTAATTAAATTAAAATTTTGACAAAAATATAATTGTTTAAATTGTATACCATTGATTTTCATTTTTATAAATATAAAATGTAATCATGCTTTTAATTAAGACTATTATTAAGAACTTTTTTTCCAAAATTATGCATACCATCTAAAAAAAATCTATTCATTTCACATTCAATATTGCTTATCACTTAACCACTTTAGAATCTAAATTTACAGGATGAGTTAGAAATACGACAAAATACAAATTTAAGGGACTATAGAACACACAAAACTTTTCACAGAACAATTTATGGGTGCAAGTGACTTGCGCAATAACAAATATAAGTAAAGATATAAACTTACAACATTCTTCTTAGAATTTAAATTCTAATTTTGCATTGGTTTTTTAACAACTTCTGAAAAAGTAGGCAATGAAATAACAACTACCACTGTCAGTAATAATTGCTAGTTAATTTGGCATTTTGCACAGTCAATTGGCAATTGTTAGTCTATCTTGATTCAAAAGCCATGTCCAGATATACTGGTCCATTATTGGTCATGGCTTCAGATGAGAGGTCTGGTTTACAATCATACTAAAATCATAGTCTCAACCAATGAAAAAGGGAAATCATATTTAACCATATTATTTTTTTACCATATTATTGAAGCCATATTATTTTATATTAAACCATATTAAACTTACAACATTCTTCTTACATTTTAAATTCTGATTTACACTGATTTTTTTTTTAACAACTGCTGAAAAAAGGAGTCATTTAACTAACAATTGCCACTGTGAATGATAATTGTTAGTTAATTTGCCAATTTTTTGCTCAGTCAGTAGCAATGTTTAGTCTATTTTGATTAAAAAGTTATATTCAGGCATACTGGTCCTTTTTTTGTTCTAGGCTTAACATTAGGTTCTAGTTTATAATCATACAAAACCCTAACCTCAATCAATGAAAAAAAGTGAAACCAAATTTTTCTCATTTTCAGTTCCTTCTATTAGTTCACACTCTCCCTATATATATATCTTGTTCAAATTTTCAATCGTTCATTAAATACTTTTTATTCATCCATTCAAGTTCAAATACATTTTTAAAACTTGCTGTGGATGACACTTGATGTTAATACAGTTTTTTCAAATATTAATTCAGTAATTAAATTAAATTAATTAATTTTAGTTTTTTAGATTTAAGTTGCATATATCTACCAATAGATGGCTCCAGATAAATTTTAAAAAATGAATGAAAATTATTTATAAAGGACTTTCTGCAATATAGTGAAAAAAAGTAGGAATTGACTTAAAATTTTTTTTTTTTTTATATTACTTGTTTTATTTAAGATTTGTAATTTGTAATATGTAATTTGTGAATTCTTATTAATCTTGCATATCCAGACGATTCTTTAATTTTCTGATCTTATAAAAATCGTATGCTCTATGCTTTCTCAAAGTTTGTCATATAAATTCTGCTCAACATGTATATAAACATTAAAGTAAAACCTGAAATAATATAAATTATTAAAAATATTTTTAAGGATATGAAAATGATTGCAATATATGATAATAATAAATTGATGGATGACTCAAAAGTAGAATGCATTTGTATTATTAAAAAAAAATATATTTTTATTTTTCAAATAGAATTATGGGCTATTGTTAATAATGCTGGAATTCTGAGAGGCTTGTCGATAGAGACAACACATTTTCAAGATTTTATAGATTCTTTAGAAGTCAATACTCTAGGCGTTGTAAGAGTGACTCAAGCCTTTTTGCCTCTGTTGAGAAAGTCTAAAGGAAGAGTTGTAAACATAACAAGCATGGCTGGTAAGTTTCAAAATAGTTAATTGAAATAGCTATCTAGGGTAAAAGATGTACAGTTTTAATTTTGTACCTTCTTCTAATGAACAAAAAGTACATTAAATTAAAAATTATTTAGAATATTTATTATTTATCTTACATCAAATTGTACAAAAATCCATAGATATCATTATTTGTAATAATAATTGTATGAAATTGGAAAACATTTCCATTTAATTAATCACATTATATCCTTTTGTATCATATCTAGATGTTAGAAGAAAATTAATTAAAATACAAATTTCAATAGTATTGTAAACTGATGTCAGTGAATAAATGAAGCAAGCCAATTAAAAGTAAGGAAAAAGAAATTCAGTGTTAAAATTGCAAGATTTGATATCAATAGATTGACTACCATTATAAAATATCTATGTTCAATGTGTATCATGACATTTTTAATTGGCAATTTTCATATTATTAATTTATAGAAAAAAAACCATGTGGTTTTAGCATCAAAATTAGATTTACTGCTAAATTAAGTTTATTTTCATACGAAGTTTATATATTTCTTTAACATATATTTTTATTTTGTTATTTTGTTTATAATGATATATACCCTCTTATCCTGAAACATTATAAAATTTGTATTAATTGAAATTTAACAAAATACGGCAAAAAGAATTAAATAGTGATTAGCAAATTAGGTACAAAAGGAAAACAATAGACTCATTTTCCGTCTTGAAAAATATACAACATGGATGCGTACCAAAAAACATATCTGAGTTTTGAGTTCAATGCGTGATTAGCTTCAATATGGAGTGCGGTCATCTCTTACAGTTATACAGACACAGTAGCAGTGCTCCATGTTCGAAATGATGGTGTTAATTAATTCAGTTGGCAGCAGATCCCTTGAAGTATTGCAGGTAGCTGGTTAAGTGTAGCAATACTTCTCCTTAAAGCATCTACTACTACTGCATCACACCATATCACATTACTGTGCCTAGAGCTGAGTTGCTCCTTTACTGTTTGGGAATGATGCCGGTGAAGTTGAATGGACGCATGATGGGAGACAATGCTCTACGTTCATATTAGACCGGGACCTACGGTTTAAAAAGGATTCCAAGCCACTACAAACATCCATGGCACCGCCGGGATTCGAACCGAAATCTATGGTACCAAGCGCCAGAGCGCTAGCCACTCGGTCATCAGGCCCTCTATGCTTTAATTTATGTAAAAAAAATCTTTAATTTCTGTAGGAGCAATTACGTAGACATTATTTCGTTATCCCTATGAGACTATTTCCCATTTTTTGTCTTCTTTTTCCCCATGATGGGCCAAGGCCGTTTGCCTACTGACAGATTTCGAGCCAGCAGATGTTTTCTTTGTACGGTGTAGGGTTATCGGCCCTACGCCCAACAGTCCTATTAGATGGGGACCTGTTTAAAGTGGATTCCGAATCACTACAAACATCCAGGACACTGCCGGACTCGAGTCCAAAACGTGTGGCCGGAGAGCCAGAGCGCTAGTCACTCAGCCTTTAGGCTATCCCCCCCCTTTTTTTTTTTGTCTAATATCATCAAATAGAATTTCTTTATATCCAAATATCCTACAAATTTGCCTGCAAAGTAGAAACCGCATAATGATATCAGATATTTTAGGATATACACTCAAGAGCTAAAACATTATGACCACCTGTCAATAACGAGTTGGCTCACCTTTGGCGCGCAACACAGCTTCAACCCGCCTTGGCATGGATTAATACCACCACTTAATACCAGTTAAATACCACTTCCACCTGATCACGTGCCTTCCACGTCATCCAAGTTTTGCAAAATGTAGGGGTGGTCATAATGTTTTGGCTTGAGTGTATGTATATACAGGCAAATTTATCTTAGCCATCTCATAAGATAAATTATCTAACTAATAATAAAATTATTATTAGTTAATTTATTAATGATATAAATTTTTATTATTAATGATAAATTTTCTATCTAATTAATTGATATTCTTTAACTTTAAAATGGAATATTTTGTTACATCTCTTTTGATTTTCGATTTTTAATGATTATTTGAATTTCACTATAATTAATTATGCTATTGCTGTGTATTAGTTGTGTAGAAGTTTTATTATATGTTTACTGTGCTGTATTTCTCTTCATTCATTTCAGAAGAAAGAAACTTTACGATGCACCCTGTATATGCACTGAATTGAATATTGAATTATATATCTATATATTGTAATATTGAATTATAAATATCCATTATTGTTATTAAGATATTAAAATAGGGATTAATTTTTTCTATTCGAAATTTTCTTTCCTAATATTCTATAGACCAAAGAAAATTTTCTTTAAACCGATGTGCTTTTTTTTTTAAAAAATGTAAATAAAAAAATTCATCTTAAAATAGTATTTTTGATTTGTAACAAATTATAACATATTTCTGTAACTATAAAAATCCCGAGATAATGGACTTTCAGGAAAGAGAAGTATAAGGTACATCTATAATCATTATATTCATCTCGCTTGGTTTTAAAAAGAAATTAAAAATTATCTCATAAAATTTAAATGTATAATTTAATAATTATGTTCAGTTCAAATGAACATTCTACATTTCATAAAATTCAAAATGTTAAGAAAGTTTTTCCTGCAAAACGTGCATTTATTATCTTTAAGTAGATTATAAAACATTGAATTGTGTCTTCACTCTACATATACATATTCCATCAATTTTTTTCAGAAGGAAATATGTGAAAAATAACAAGAAATACAGTAATTTATTTTTTTAAAACAAATTGATGGTAATTTTTTTAATTTGCAAATCAATAAAAAATATCTTCCCTCTGATCTAAAAAATATCGTTATGTTTTTTAAAATTTCCTGTCTTTTTTTTCCTTATTAAGTTACAAAACATTTTCAAGGAAAGTAAAATTTCTGCATATGGCACCTTATTATTTCTGTATATGGCACCTTATTATATTTTCTGTGCATTTTGTATCGTTATGTGGATTGTAAAACATTGAATTGTGTTTTCACAGTACATATGCAAATCCCATAATTTTTTTAGAATTATATAAATATAACAAGGAATACAGTAATTTTTTTCCTTGCTAAAACAGATTGATGATAATTTTTTATTTGTAAGTCAGTAAAAAAAATACCTGATCTAAAAAAATATCTTCCTTTTTTCTTTAAATTTCCTGTCTTTTTTTTTCCTTATTAAGTTACAAAACATATTCAGGGGAAAAAAAAATTCTGTATAATACACTTCATTATACAGATAAATCCTCATCGCTTGTATTTAATGGTATTTTTTTTATTGTTTTTTTTTTATTATTTTAGTTGATTATTTTGATTTTATAAAATAAATATGTAAATCTCATACAATTATTAGCAAAAGTTATTTGTTGTGAAAAAAAAAAAAACCACAAAATTAGTTTTAATGATTTACATAATAATATAATAAATTATTGAAATTACTTCGTATTATTTTATCCTAAAGTAATATCTAATTTAATTTCTTTTTTTTTTTTACACTAGTTTGTCAATTTATTTATGTGAATTTAAGTAACAGCATAATATTTAAAAATGTTTTGCGATTTTTTAGAATTACATTAAAAAAAAAAAAAAAAAAATAAAAACTAATCCTGAATATTTAAATATTTTGTCATTTTTTTTAAATTCCTTCTATTAGATCACACTCTCCCTATATATATCTCTTGTTCAAATTTTCCATTGTTAATAAAATACTTTTTATTCATCCACTGAAGTTCAAATACATTTTTTAACTTGTAGTGGATGACACTTGATGTTAACTAAGTGACACAGTTTTTCAAATATTAATTCAGTAATTAAATTTAATTAATTAACTTTAGTTTTTTTTTTCGATTTAAGTTGCATGTATCTGCCAATAGATGGCACGAGATAAAAAAAATGATTGAAAATTATTCATAAAGGACTATATATATTTTTTTTATATTACTTGTTTTTATTAAATTAAAAACATTTTTCAGGAAGGACAAAATTTACATTTATGGCCCCATATTATATGAGTAAGCATGCTGCTGTTGCTTTTAATGATTGTCTTAGAAGAGAAATGGAAGATTGGGGTGTGAAAGTTATTTCTATAGAACCAGATTTTTTCGCGTAAGTAAAATTGGTCTTTTTTTGTTGAAATGTTAATATTTTATTTTATATGTATTTATTTTATTTAATGATTAATGATAATTTATGAGTTTTTTAACAATAACTTTTTTTTACAAAATTATTAAAACTGTTTTCTGTTCTGCAAGCCATACATTTTAGTATTTGATTCTAAGCAATTCTGGAAGAAAAATTTAAACGTAGTTTGCTTTAAATTATATTGTAGTGTTGTCGGTTGTGCAACTGGATTGTAACTGGGTGTGATTGGGTTTGAGACTTGAGACACAGGTTTGAGAACTCACAGCTTTATTTGCACACCCACAGACGTCGCATAAATATAATTAGAGATATACAATATTTAACACATTTAAAGACAGATTATTTTAGATTAGTGGTAGGATTCCACTTCTAATACAAAAACCAGATACTTAGGTTTGCGAGGAAATATACTACCTCTCCGGGTGAGAATCTGTAGGCCAACTTATACACATGGATGTGTTAAATATATTTTATATCTTGATGAGAAATTGCAAATTAAACGCTTTTCAACATTGCACTGTACTAAACGTTTCTCCGCGGCAGCGCGTTTCCGTTGTATTTTCTCTCGGGTGAGAGTCTGAGGCCTACAGACGATTTCTCCTGAACACCACAGGAGGCATTCTTGCTGTGTTAGGAGGAAGCACGGTTACAATATGGATTTATAACGAATAAAATGCAAAAACCCCTCCGAAGTCTTCAAGAAATTGTGCTCATGCAGGAATGTCCATCCCTGTAGTTTTCGTGGGCCGCATCCGAAAGAAAAATTTTGTCGACTGTTGAAGAAAAGAAAATTATCTGGATCTTCATTTAGAATTCATTAATTGAGCTTGTTAAGTAAAAAATGTTTATATACAATATACACTCAAGAGCCAAAACATTATGACCACCCCTACATTTTGCAATGAACTCGCCTGGATGACGTGGAAGGCACGTGATCATGTGGAAGTATTTAACTGCTGCTGGAGAGTCTGAAGAATCATTCTTTCACTTACTTCTGTGTGTGATGGGAAAGGCTGTGGGCCAACTCGTTATTGACAGGTGGTCATAATGTTTTGGCTCTTGAGTGTATAATCTACAAATGAAATGAAAAATAAATAAAATAAAAAAATAAAAAAATTTGAAACTCTTTCATGCCGAGTTTATTTTAATCGTTGAATAGTTCAAGAAGTTTTAACCACTGAATTTAGAAATAATTCAGAGATTAAAAATAGGAAATGTATATCAATATTTAAATAAAATAAAAACTTCATTAATTTAACCATGCTATAAAGGTTTCTGAAATTAGAATTTCAAAAAATAAACAAAAAAATTCATTATTTGAAAGAAAATTTCATTATTATTTCATGTTTAGCAGCATTTATAACAGTGTTAATCTGTGAATTAGACATCTTTGATGTCCATAAATAACTACAGGATCCCTTTTAATAAAATTCAGTTATTCGAACTAAATTAACTAGTTATTTGAATTGAATAATTAAATTTGAAAATGAATAACCTCGTTTTGTGAGAATTGAAATGGTATTTCAACATATTTTAAAAGAGGAAACTCCCTACATACATGCAGATAGGTTTTAAATAGCGTTGTGTATTTTGGAATGTAGTAGCCAGTATGTCTAATGCAAAAAAGCGTGCATTTTCAATTATCTTTACTTTTATAATGTCTATGGTTTGTGGTTTATTTTTGTTTGTTTACTGTACTTTTTTTTCTGATCAATCAAAACCTTAAAACCATCTGTGAGTTAGGTAGATAAAGATGACTATTAGACTGATCAAATAGATAATTAGAAGGGACAAATAAATTACTTGGGATCATGTTCTATCCAGTACTAGTTCATGTCGTCACAATAAAAAGAAAAAAGGTAAATATTTTTTTGGACGACGACGAAGGACAAATCTCGACGGCCGGATGAAAACATTGCTAAAACTGCGAGCCTTATCAATTATTTACTATATGCTGTAGTTAGCACGCCACAATAATCATAGTAAAGAGTTAAAAAGCCTTACCAAAATAAGATATTGGCCTATAGAATCACCTTGATCCCAGCAGCGCCCTGATGCTCAATTGGCTAACGCGGCTTTTTGGTACCTCAGGCTTCAGGTTCGATTCCTGGTGGTGTCATGGATGTTTGTTAGTGGTTCGGAATCCACGTTAAACTGTAGCTCCCAGTCCAATTAGCCCGAAATGTGCACAAAAAGACCGTAGAGCGCTAAACTAAACCTTTGGCATAACAGTGAGCGTAAGATTTATTGATTGATTCAGTATTTAGATGTCCTACAATGGCTGCTTTTATCAATGAATTTAGTAGTAGTGAGAGAATGAATGTATCAGAATATGCAGTTCGTCAGACATTTCTATCTCTGGGAACAGCAAAGCCATCGTTCCATTTGTATGATTAGCATGTGATTCATCGACATAAACTCAAGCAGCAGACATGTAATCATGCTCACTGAAATATTGAGTAGTCATAAAAAGAAAGACAGTAAAAATAATGTAAGAAATTTAAATGAAAAAGAAACATCCAATTTATGAAATTACAGGAACACATTGTATCTTAGAATAGAAAAAAAAAGCATGGTACCATATAACTAACATGAAATGAAATGTATACAATACAGAAAGAATATAGTAAACAATGATTATAAGCATGATATGAAAATATGGCATTGAATGATATAAAAATATTATAACAGCATTCAGTCTATGGAACATAAAATAACAAAATTTTATTGTTTAAAATGAAGGAAACGGACGAGAGAATTCCGTCAATATTTAAGAGGTAACGGTTTCTTGTGATAAATGTTCCTCGTATATATTATTCTCCTTCTATAAAATTTATTAAATAGAAAATTTTTCATCTGAAAGTTACTGATGAGGAAAATCTTTGTTTTTACTTTTCAATATGTGGACGGGCAAGTCTATCTACATCGTTTTCCTATGAAGTGCAATGAATAACAATGAAAAAATATATTTATTACAATTAATTTAATTTCTGTTGCATTTATGATATAATATATAATTAGCAATCTACCATATCTAGTTGAAGTGTCAATGTACTTTCCTTAGCTACAAAATTGAGTTAAGCTCACTCATTAAAATTCATTACTCATGATTCACTCATTAGAGAGATGATTTTAATGTTTTGTCTCATCTGTGTATATCGTCACAGAAATTAGTAAAGGGTGACGTCAAATCGAATAATACCAGAATACCTTCTAATTGGCATTGTGACTGCTGAAGTATTAAATTTGGATATACTATGGTGCGAAATATAATAATTCATTAAATGACTAGAAACTTTTGGATATTTCTAACAAGATAAATCACTCATGATGGTATATCTTCAGTGATTGTATCATTTTGATAGAATTGTGTGGACCTACTAGCAAATCTGATCACTCTTATTTTTTTCTCTGAGTATGCACTTTTAATTGTATTAAACAGTTTTATGTATTTTTCAAATAAATACACGTAATATAAAAATAAGAAATTTGGTTAAAAATCCACAGCTATCATAAATATATTACACGAAGGATACTTAATTTAATTTTTCCTGTTTTGTTTTCCGTTATTTATCTATATATTTAATTTGTTTATTTACTTATTTATTGTTTATTTAATATGTTTATTTATTATCGTTATTTCTCTATATATTTAAGGTTTATTTATTTATTATCGTTATTTATCTATATATTTAATATGTTTTATTTATTTATTTATTATCGCTATTTAACCAAAATTATTATATTTTTATCATTTTTATCATTTAATCTATTTTTATATTTATATTCAATATTTTTATATATGGCTTATTCAAAAATGCATTATAGATTGGTGATTTAACATTGAATACGTTATATTTGCTTCAATTATTTTCTTGAACATTTTATCGCACTTTTATAATTTTTATAAGTAAAAAAAAAATTTTGTTCGCTTTATTTCTTTTTTTTATTTAATGAATCATTTGTGATTATCATTTTCTATACATAAGTCTTCATTAAAAATAAAAAAATAATAATAGAAGTATAAAAATGCATACATGGTTAAAGGTAAAAAATGAAATATTAAAGAAAATCATGAAGAGAAAACATATTTCTATTAAAATTAATTTTTCGTTTAAAAAATTAAAAACAAATTAAAATTAAAATTAAATTAAAAAAAAGCGATTTAAAAATTTTTTTTGCTCTAATTATAAATAACGCTTTATTTTACTAATCATGCCAAAAGACGTTTACCAACTTTCTAATACATTAATTTTTGCATCTTAAAAAATGTAACTCGATTTCAGCCATTTAATGTACGAAAACCTTGTATACAATAAAAAGTTGAATATATTATTTTTAAAGCAAATTTTACGCTATATTCTTAAGTACAACCATAGTAACAATAAAGTAATTTAAGATTTTTTTATGCAGGATGTTTCAACATTGTTACAATCAAAAATATTTTCCTTAAAACAAGTCAGACTATTTTCCTTGAAATTTATCGTAATTAGTATCCAAAATCAATGTTAATGATTATTGAGGAAAAGATATAAGAAAAACAATCTTTTTTTTTTTTTTTTTTTTTTTTTAACAAACTGCTGCAATATCCTTCCTTATAATGATTATTGTCTAATAGAAAGCGCAATGACCTTTTGCACTTGTGAAAGAGGTCTAATATGTATTTAAACTGTACTTCTAAATGAAATTTGAATTGAAATATTATTTAAATCACTTAATTAAAATTCTATAAATTATTTATATACTTTATTATATACTTATTTAACATTTATTTATTGTATTTATTACTTTATTATATATTTATTTACATACTTTACCCTGATTTCGCAATCTTCTGGCAATATATTGAGAATCGTAATATTTTTTTTTTTTCTATTATCATATAGTGGTTTTTTTTTAATTTCCAAGGAAAGAAAACGATATAACATGACTAAGAACTCTGTAAAATGTATTAGTCTTTATTTGAAATTAAATTTGCTTACAGATATTTCTTTAAAAATAAACGAAATTCGTATAATTTATAAATTTTGCTATAAGGAAATAAATATTTTTCCAAATGCAAAAGAATCTCTACCTCATTGACGGGACGAACCATGTATCTCATAAGCTTGTTGATCTTAGTGGTTATATATCATGAGTTTGTTGAAAACACCACTGTAATGGGTGAAAGCAATAAAGTTTTTTTTTTTTGGTGCCACTAAAGTCTGGAATATCATGATAGATAGACCACGTACCTTATAAGCTTATAGATCTTGGTGGTTATATGTCATGAGTTTGCCGAAGGAACCACTGTAATGGGTCAAAGCAATATGTTTTTTTTTGGTACCACTAAAGTCTGGAATATCATGACAGATGGACCATGCACCTCATGTGCTTGTTGATCCTAGTGGCTATATATCATGAGTTTGCTGAAAAAAAAACTAATGTAATGGGTCAAAGCAATATATTTTTGATGTCACTAAAGTCTGGAATATCATGACAGATGGACCATGCACCTCATGTGCTTGTTGATCCTAGTGGCTATATATCATGAGTTTGCTGAAAAAACTAATGTAATGGGTCAAAGCAATATATTTTTTTGATGTCACTAAAGTCTGGAATATCATGACAGATGGACCATGCACCTCATGTGCTTGTTGATACTAGTGGCTATATATCATGAGTTTGCTGAAAAAAACTAATGTAATGGGTCAAAGCAATATATTTTTTGATGTCACTAAAGTCTGGAATATCATGACAGATGGACCATGCACCTCATGTGCTTGTTGATCCTAGTGGCTATATATCATGAGTTTGCTGAAAAAACTAATGTAATGGGTCAAAAGCAATATATTTTTTTGATGTCACTAAAGTCTGGAATATCATGACAGATGGACCATGCACCTCATGTGCTTGTTGATCCTAGTGGCTATATATCATGAGTTTGCTGAAAAAACTAATGTAATGGGTCAAAGCAATATATTTTTTTGATGTCACTAAAGTCTGGAATATCATGACAGATGGACCATGCACCTCATGTGCTTGTTGATCCTAGTGGCTATATATCATGAGTTTGCTGAAAAAAAAAACTAATGTAATGGGTCAAAGCAATATATTTTTTTTGATGTCACTAAAGTCTGGAATATCATGACAGATGGACCATGCACCTCATGTGCTTGTTGATCCTAGTGGCTATATATCATGAGTTTGCTGAAAAAAAACTAATGTAATGGGTCAAAGCAATATATTTTTGATGTCACTAAAGTCTGGAATATCATGACAGATGGACCATGCACCTCATGTGCTTGTTGATCCCAGTGGCTATATATCATGAGTTTGCTGAAAAAAAACTAATGTAATGGGTCAAAGCAATATATTTTTGATGTCACTAAAGTCTGGAATATCATGACAGATGGACCATGCACCTCATGTGCACTTGTTGATCCCAGTGGCTATATATCATGAGTTTGCTGAAAAAAACTAATGTAATGGGTCAAAGCAATATATTTTTGATGTCACTAAAGTCTGGAATATCATGACAGATGGACCATGTACCTCATCATGTTGATCTTGGTGGTTATATGTCATGAGTTTGCTGAAAAAACCACTGCAATGGGTCAAAGCAATATTTTTTTGGTGCCACTAAAGTGTGGAATATCTGCCCTGATTATCAAATCCAAGAATTTTATGTCAGGAAAATTTAATGTGCTCAATACAAGCATAGACACAAGGGCTATAGGTTTGATTCATTTATCAGGCTTAGAAAATAATAAGTAACTCTTACAGTAACATATGACAATTACTATTACAGTGCTAGAGTAGTTTTAACCATAAGTTCAATTTCAATATTATATATAGATACAAAATATTTTTAGTCAATATAAATAGTATATTTATAACTGAAATTTTAAATTAATGCCTGGTTTTTAATTTAAAGAAAATAAATTTGTATTGAATCTGATAGATTGATATTTTAAAAAGAAAAATGGGTACTTTACAGAAGAAAGTTTGAAGCTCCAGTTCTAAGTTGAAGTAATAAAATTAATTTGCTGAAGTTTGTATTTGATATTATGCTTCACCTTTGGCGGTGTGACTGTGAGGTCATGTTCTTTATGCTTTTTCTTCAATTACAATGTGAGTGGATGATTGTTCTCATTAGAAATATTTCTCTAATCTCTTTCAATTTTGATAATTGCTATTTAATGATGCAGCATAAATAATATCGAATTTGCTACAGACCAATCATATTGTAGTCATTGTTGTATTGTAGTCAAAACTGAGCTTCAATAGCTTCGTAAGTAAATGATATGTTACACTAAAATAGTTATTTTGATAGTTTAAAATTTAATTAGACTATTGTTTAAAATCAAATTCATAAGAAATTTTTATGGGGATTAAGATTTCTGAAAATTTATATGTGCATATGTTTTTTACTTTCAGAACTCAGTTAGTGAATAATGAGCTTGTAAACAAGACGATAGACCAAACTATTTCCTTCGTTCCTGATGACATCAGATCAGACTACGGAGAAAACTATTTGAATTCATTTAAGACTACAAAAAATTACTTTTTTTGCTTCAAAGGTTCTAATACTAACATAGTTATTAATGATATCGACTCAGCAATTTCACTGAAACATCGGATATTATTTATGAACCTCGTGCTAGTTATTTCACAGCAATAGCTTCAAAGATTTATGTGAAATTGCCCTATGAACTGAAAGATCTTTTTATTAGAATATTTCAGCTCGTCTTACGTTTTCAAAACCCATAACTGCATAAAATTTAGATTATTAAATAAAATTTGCTTAATTTTTCCCTTTTGTCTCATAATAGTAGTATGTATAAAGTCTTATTGAAATACATGATAATTATATAATAGTCACCATTTGTGAAGCAATTGTATCTCAAAAAATATTACATACAAGGGCTTATCAAAATAATGGAAACACCATACATTTATAAAGAATCCTTTATTAGTATGGTGTAGGACCTGCTGGCATGTAATACAGCTTTGATTCGCCTAGGAATCGATTCATACAAGTGCTGAATAGTATTTAGTGGAATATTGTACCATTCTTCAAGGAAATATTGTGAAAGTTCTGGGAGAGATGCTGATGGAAGATACCGATTCCGTATTGAACACTCTAAACGATTCAATGATATTGAGGTTGGGTGACTGTGCGGGCCAAGGTAGATGTTTAATTTCATCCTCGTGTTCATCAAATCATGATTGGATAAGTCCCGCTGCATGGATGAGTGTATTATCCTCCTGAAAAATTCCATCTCCTGCAGGAAACAAAGTTTGCATCATAGGATGGACCTGGTCAGCTAAAATTTCTCTATACTTATCCCGAGTGATCATTCCTTTCATGGTTACTATTAGTCCAGCAGAAAACCACAATACGGCTGCCGATATCATGACACATCCACCTCCATGCTTGACAGTTGGAAGGAGACAATCACTATCATACGCTTGTGCAGGTGTCCTCCAAACATACACCCAACCTGTTGTATGAAAAAGCGTGGAAGACGATTCGTCAGATCATATTACTTTCTTCCAATCAATCGACCAGGTTTTGTAAGTGTGGCACCACTGTAGACGACGTTTGGCATTAATATCTGTTACAAGTGGGTTGGGAAATGTTGTTCTGGCGTAAATGTCCTGTTTATGAAGGTGCCTTCTAACTGTATTGATTGACACTGGAGAATCCAGATGCTGATTGAGCTCTGGGTACTTTTGCTGCAGTTGTTCGCTTTTGAGACATCACAATCCGCTTCAGTACCCGTCGAACTCTTTCACTGAGCTTCTCTTTCTGTCCACTGTTTTGCTTAGCCGAGCTTGTCTTGCCACGCTGTATGTATGCTGTCATGACTTTAGACACCGTACCTCTAGAAGCGCCTAAAAGTTGGGATGTTTAGGTTACACTTGCTCCAGCTAGACGGGCTCTACAATCTGGCCTCTTCGAAAATCTGAAAGGTCCGATATTTGACGCGTTTGAAATGAATCCAAGACTTACAGAACTTCCATTAACTAAACTTACTACCAGAATAGATACATTTAAATTTTTAAAAAAATGGTTACTATTATTATATTTTAATGCATATAAAGCGCATTCAAAAATGCCACTTTTATTCACATGTGTTTCCATTATTTTGATAACCCCCTGTATAAATGAGCAATATCACGTAAAAAAAAAGTGAAAAATTTCAAATTTTTATTACCCAGTAATTTAATTCGAAACTAAATGGCGGGAGAAAATGGATTGGGCTTAAAGGTAAAAAAGTCGTCTTGAAGTTAATGAAAAAAATACTGAAATCTGCACGGCAAATGTCAACTTATCATGTGTGAACATTCGAGAACGGATGAATAAACTCAGGAATATGCCAATGTAAGAGATAATACAATAATGAAGAAATTGACTGAAATACTATAAGAATGGCCAAATTCAAAAGCGACATGAATATAGCAATGTTGAATACATCAAGAACTTCATGAAGATTACATTGTTCAAGAATCTCTAAAAAGAATATACAAAAAGTAAGATAAATGTAGTCGTAAATGAAGAATGAAGTATTCCAAATTCTACAGGAAACGTTATCACATTCAATATCCAAAAGAATATATATTAAAGTTTGAAAATGATAAACACAAATGAAGAATGAAATATTCCAAATACAATAAGAAGCATTATACAGCTCAATAGGCATGGGAAAATGCCAAAAGGGATAAATACTATATGAAGCTTCCAGAAGAAGGAATTGATCAACGCACTACGAGTACTTATTAGATATACAAATGTTTAAAATCCCAAGCCAAGACATGAAAAGTGCTTCAAAACCATACTATAAAACACTTCAAACCAAAAGCCAAATTCTCCAGAAATTTCTTAAGACTAACGTTATTCATAAACCATTTCAATTACAATTTTCCTTCAAAATTTGAAGAGTTTTATTAGGAGTTTATTTGCTATTAGTTTGGAGTTTACTATTAGTTATTTACTATTAGTTTGGAGTTTATTTACTATTAGTTTGGAGTGAGGGAAAAATAGACGTCATTTTTAATTTCGTGAATACTGACTCTTTTGTATGTAGACGAGTTTACAAGTTTGTTTCACACCTAAAAAATGTAAAAAGAAATTTGATGGAATAAAATAAAATGAAATAAATCGAATATAATAATGTGTAAATATAAATTATAGAATAATAATTATTAGTTTTACATCCGATAGCTCCTTTTTCATCAATTCTAGAAAGATGTATTTACATTAATTATATTTTGTATTGTCATGTAAATACTAAATATTCATGAATATATATATTAAATAAATGACTGAAAAGTTGTAAATAGAATTTTAGTCTTTGTATCAAAATTTTTTTTAAATTTTGTATATTTTTTTAAGAATGAAATTTTTAAGAATTAAATAATTTTTTTATTTATATTATAAAATTCAATTTATGTATTATTATAATATAAATAACATGCAAAAAATATTCATGACTGTATTAGTTTTAATAAAAAAAATATTATGCATGTAATATCAATTTTTTCAAATGAATTCATTTTTTGTTACAGCACATATATAAATAATTTACTGGAAAATATTAAAAGAAATGCATTTAATAATATTTTCAGTTCCTTTATACCATAATTCAGAGCTTATTCTGAATTGTATAGAAAGAAAATGTTTCTGTAATATTTTTAAAAATTTTGAGTGTAATCCAAATATGAATGTACTTTTAAAATCTCATTATTATAAAAATCTGTAACATTGTTAACATTTTATTAAGTTCTTTTTTTATCAGAGATATTTATAACTTCGACATTGTCGATATTTTTAGAAGAAAAAATAAATAGTTCTTTGTCCTGAATGCTATCTATTTTAGTTTTTATTGAATTTATGATTTCTATCGGCCTTTGATTTAATTAAAGAAATCTATAAATATAATTAATTGAACGTCAATAAAACGTTATATTAAATAAAATACACAATCTGTAATTTTGTGGGGATTAGTTATTAAGAATTTATAACAAATGTCTTGATAATATTTCTCAAATCCAAATTGCACACTTTAGATTTTTTCCCATTAAAAAGAATATCGTCCTTGTTATTTTCTCAATAGTTACTAACTTTATAAAATTCCCCAACTCTAATAAGAAATTTTTTTTTTTCATAAAATTATAATTTTTCTTGATAAACATTATACAGCAGCCCCAATAAAGCACTTGTTTTAATTGCATTTAATATGTATTGACGGCATATTTATGCAGAACACATAAACTAATTAATTTATCTACTAAGTGGATCAAAGATTTAGATTTAGAGATTTTAGATTATTTACCTCATTTCGATCATTCAAAATTATGAAATATAACTTACTTTTTAATAATTTCATAAATATATGTTTATTCTTCAAGTTGTTGAATTAAACAACTATTCATTTAATGTATATATTTTACTCTAAAAGGCTTATCACAAAATCTTTCTCCAACGTCACTAATCTAGTATGTTTAAATATTTTCAAATAATAAAATGAACTAATCTTTTGACTGGGGTTCGTTTTGATGATAGTTCTGGGTTGACAATGATCAACCCAGAATGATTACGGACTTCAACTGCCCTAGGAAGTTGACATCAGTTATTAGCAGACTCAGAACTAATCATTACAGAGGGAAGAAGATTCTCCCAGACAAGACCAGGAAATACATCCCCTGCAAAAATTGCCCCAACGCTTTCCTAACACCTAAGCACATTCTACAGTGGCCAGCACTCCCTCCCCCATGTTTTGAAATTGGGTATATTATTGGGCCAACTTAAGAGAAGTCCTGTATAGTGAAAAGCGGCTATCGTGAAGACTTTGACTTGATCAAACTTTAATAATTATATTTAAATCCATAACAACAACAACTATTCTTTTGGTTAAGAAGAAAAATTAAAGAAACAGGAAAGAAATATTTTTTGATTGAGTTTACATCATTTAGATTCAAAATTAGATTGATTGAAAAATCCCCATAAAAACCCTTAGTATAAAATTAAAAACTGGGAGATAATTACAAGTAAAAAATAAATTACTATGGATCAGACTCTTGCAAAGAGCTGGACTATTTATATTGGAGTACTGAAGATCGTAAGGAAGAAATTTCGCATATCCCATAAAAATATTTTCAACAAGATTTGGAAAAGAAAAGTAATTCTTATGTAATAATACTTTTAAAGTAATCATAAAATGCATCTTTTATCTCTTAGAGTTAGATACTTAATGTGATTCAATTTAAATATTTTTAAATTTAAAAATGTTATACTCATGAATTTTTTGTTTTGGAAAATTTTTCAATTTATCAATTTGGTTTTTATACATAAATAGTGTTCGTAATTGTAAACAGGACATTACTTGACTTACGATTTAGATAAATGATCGAGAGACTTTTTATACCAATCTTTGCTAATAATTTCGAAAAGCTGTTAGCTAACGATTTGAAATAATAATATTATTTAATAAAAATACAATAAAATAAAAATGAATCCCATTTGCACTTCTTTTTAAAAGTCTTCAAGAAAAGTAACTTATTCATCTATTTTTAAAGTTAAACAACATTTTACTAAATGATCAAGTTCAGTAAAAAGATCAAGTTCTTTACAAAAACACTTTTTTTTTGTAATAAAATAATTTTTTTGTACACAGACAGAACTTAATAAACGTAAAATCATTCATCTAACGTATTTTCGTGTATGTATTTCTAATAAATACATTATAATTATGTTTTCCTTGGTAATTTCTTAAAACTTTAATTAATACGGAAAATGACTCTCTTAGTAACTCCTTTTGTAACGATTCCCATCAAATCAGTATTTGTTAATGATAAGATAAGAAGTATCAAAGTTTTCCTTTACACTTCACAACAATTTTCAGTATTAGTTGATTTAATTATTTGCACAGAAGCTTAGCAATGGCTGTAAAGTATTTAGTTGTTATTTTTATTCATTTAATAGCAGCAATATTGCTTTCAAGAATGTTTTATTTTCTTTTACCCTCTTTTTTATTGAATTTCTATTTACTTTTGATGAATTTACTTTTGTTTCTGTTGTTCTTATTTTTTACTTTCGAGTTTACGAAAAAAAGATGCTTGAATGATAAAGTGGAGGCCTTTAACAAAGCAGTATTTATAACAGGTAAGTCATATTAAATTTATAATGATTTTGGTAGACATTTTTGCAATGATTTTGTGTTCCTCTATGAATTAAATTTAAATGAACGAAATAAAAACCTGAATGACATAAATTTGGAATAAGGTTTAATTGTCATCTGCATCATAAAAATAATTCTTTGCTTTAAAATATCGTTGAAAATAAACAAAGAATCAAAAGCTGTATTTTTGCCTTAAAAGAAATACTTTAATTCGAATGTAAAAATATTCATCAAAATAATTCTAATTAAAAATCAATCATAAAAATTATTCTTTGTTTTAAAATATCGCTGGAAAATAAACAAAGAATCGAAAGCTGTATTTTTGCCTTAAGAGAAAATACTCTAATTCGAATGTAAAAATATTCAGCAAATAATTCTAATTAAAAATAAAAATTATTCCTTGAAGAAAATTAAGAAATACTCTAAATAGATTATAAAAATATACACCAAAATTATTCTAAATAAAAATAAATCATAAAAATTATTCTTTGCTTTAAAATATAGCTGGAAAATTAACAAAGAATCGAAAATTTTTGCCTTAAGAGAAATATTCTAATTGGATTATAAAATTTATTCATCAAAATTATTCTAAATAAAAATAAATCATAAAAATTATTCTTTGATTTAAAATATCGCTGGAAAATAAACAAATAATCGAAAGCTATATTTTGCCTTTAACGAAAAGAAATGCTCTAATTCGATTATTAAAAAATTAATAGTTTAAAAAAACTAAAAAATACGCTTTAAGAGTTAATCTGTCTAAAAGTAAAAAATAATTGTTAACATAAGAATAAAATGACTGACGAGAAAATGAATGTCACTGTTCTAAAAGCGTGGGGTGCTTTGTATGACATTTTTAAACTAACTCTGCATTTCGGAATGAAACTAGTGAAAAATTATAACCATTGATATCGAGCACCCCACGCTTTTAGAACAGTGGCATTCATTTTCTCGTCAGTCATTTTATTCTTATGTTAACAATTATTTTTTACTTTTTAGATAGATTAACTCTTAAAGCGTATTTTTAGTTTTTTTAAACTATTAATTTATTTTTTACTTTTTAGTCTGATTAACTCTAAAAGCGTGTTTTTTTTTTTTAGTTTTTTTTAAACTATAATTTATTTTTCATTTTTTAGTATAAGTGATCAAGGTAAAAGAAAAAATTAATTAAGGTAAGAAAAAGTAAAATAAAGGAATAAAAAATTTAAAAGTTTATGAGAAATACAAAAAGATAAAAGCTAAATACAATACAAATAAAAATTAATGAAAAATACTAACTGATTCACCAGTAGATGGCGCCATCAGTCCCAAAATCGAGCCCAAAGAGTCAGTTACATACATACATACAAACATACATACAGGTGAAGCTAATAAAAGCGTATTAAAAGGATGTTAAAGCGTGGTTTTAATATTTCTAAACATAAAATAAGGGACATAGTAAATAAAAAAAAAAAGACATATTAATAAAAGTTTATATTTGACCAGGAAAAAAAAGAAATAAATGTGGGGACACTGGAACTTAATCTCTTATTATATCTAAAGTCAGTCTCTTATTATATTTAAAAGAAAATCCGAGCCCTAAAAGACAATCGCGTAATCTTAAATATCTCTTTAAGAACTGTATACAAAATTATAAATTCTGCTTTAAAGTTAAGGAAAAAAAAAAACGATGTTCATCAGTTAATGCCAAAACATTTCTCAACTTAAGATTATAAGCAGATTGTTGTATGAAAATTATATGGCAGGCAAAAAATGGAAACACGTAATTATAGCTGAAGAGGTTTAGATATATTTATTTAATTGCATAAAAAAAAAAAAGATCGAATTATTACCGATAAACGAAGAGAAAAAGATCTAAAAATGCTTTTCAAAGAAAACAAGAAAAATTTTGCTGAAGGTTATATGGCTATTACTGGATTTTCTTACAACGAAGTATTACTGGATTTTCTTACAACGAAATATTACTGGATTTTCTTACAACGAAGTATTACTGGATTTTCTTACAACGAAGTATTACTGGTTTTTTTACAACGAAGTATTACTGTTTTTTCTTACAACGAAGTATTACTGGATTTTCTTACAACGAAGTATTACTGGTTTTTCTTACAACGAAGTATTACTGGATTTTCTTACAACGAAGTATTACTGGATTTTCTTACAACGAAGTATTACTGGATTTTCTTACAACGAAGTATTACTGGATTTTCTTCCAACGAAGTATTACTGGAAGTATTACTGGATTTTCTTACAACGAAGTATTACTGGATTTTCTTACAATAAAGTTTTCAAAATTGTTACAAAAATGTGTGAACACCCTGCATATGATATAAAATAATTGATAAAAGTATATTCCAACATTATATAAATAAATGATAATCATTAATAAAATTATTTAAATATTTTTAAAAAAAATGTAACATTAATTTTTAAAGAAAAAGAATGAAAAACTGCGATTTCATTAAATTGATTATATGAGAGTAAACTTCTGCTAATTAACACATGCATAATAAAATATGTATATCATTCACCAATATCCTTTGAAACATAAAATAAAATTTATGCCTTAATTACAATTTAATATTCATTTGTAATACATTTACTAATATGCATAATAATACAATTTATTAATTTTACTACTAATATATTACAAAATATATTAATAATACAGGTCAACAAATATTTTTTTAAAAACTTTTTCATAATTTAAAAATGTTTCTTTTATTTTGGGGTGTTCATTTCAAATATTTAATCTCTTAAATAACTATATATACTTTTAATAACTATCTCAAAATATAATTGAATTATATTTTTCTAATTATCTCTGGTTTCAAAGGAAATTTAAAAAGTTTCTTTTAAATGCATGCATTTTCCATGCATTTTTTTGCATTCATTACAGTTTCAGATTTATGGTCTTGAATAATTTTGTTAATGTCAGAGCTAAAGACACCATACTTTCAACTTCATTTCTGACAAATGAGGAACTTTTTTTCATGGGTATTTGAACTCTTGAGATTGTTTTTACAAACTGATTCATAATTTATAGCAGTGTAGTGGTTATCATTTTTTAATTGAATTTGCAGTGATGGGAGTAATAGTTTTTAAGGGTTCTACCATATTCACATGTTAACATTTTTGCATACTATAGGAACACGTTTAAATACCATAGGATCATCTATACCAGGGATGGGCAAACATTTTCGGTAGCCGGCCAAAAATGGAAAAAAAAAAAAAAAAAGTTCGCCGGGCCAAGATAAATTTTTTTTTAAATTTCTAAACAATATACAAGTATTACAATTTAAATATGTTAATGAGATGAATGAAATCGCAATTTCATTTTTTAAAAGTTCTTATATTGAGGTTAGAAATGAGATGTACTGATTCTAAGGAACGAGGCTAAATGCTCATATGTCAGTCTACTTCTGAAATAATTCTTCTAAGGTTCATGGTTTAAAAACACTTGTTCACATATATAAGATGAAGCAAACATAGCACTTATTTTCTGGGAGTGAGATATTATATTTGGAAACTTAATTTCGGTAATGATTTGCAAAACTCTAAGTTGTTGGCGTCAATCTACAGCTATAACTAACAAAGAACTGACTGTGCTTTCTATTTCCATCGATTTATGTTTTGTAGAACAAAAACAGAGAAAGTAAAACGATCATTAGCCCTTTGAAAAAAATGAAAGGAAAAATAACATTTAATCAAAGTAGAGAAGGAGCTGGATATATAATATATAAATATATATATATATATTTAATTTGCCCGGACCAACAAATTAAAATTCTATCCGCTGGCCGGACAGAACCTTCCGGCGGGCCGTAGTTTGTCCATCCCTGATCTATACCAATCCATATAACTACTGAAAGTTTTTTCCTTCTTGTGTCTGTTTCGTTAAATCTAACAAAATACTTTATTTTTGTAGTGCCCTTGACTTTTATTGGTCTCTTTTTGTTTGTTTGGGATAGATTAAGTATTCATGTTTCACAAGTTCCATTACGTTTCTTTGGCGTTTCTTCATAACGAATTCACTAAAATTATAATAAAACCATCAGGGTTGTTAATACAGACGTGACTCGCTTTTTAATTGAGGTTAAAACAAACGAGAAACCACGAAAGAGAAAGTATGACGTAAAAAAAAAGAATTCAAACCAGTCTAGTGGCTTACAGTAGCGTCACTTGAAAAATGTATGCGTCCTTCATTGGGTTGTTTGTCTAAATTGGTTGGATTAAATGCATCCTTGATGTTTAAACGTCAGAGCCTAAGACGCTTTTACGCTAACTTCGTTTCTGACAAATGAGGAAATATTTTTCCATAGCCATGGAAAATGAGGTCCAGTTCTTGAAGTCGTTTTTTATAAACTGATGTGTCTACTCAGGGCCGAAAAGCATTAGTAGCAACGTTAATTACTAATAAGTATCTTTGATTTGATCAAGATTTTGATTTTTTTCATTAAAAATATCTGTTGCCACGTATAAGAATATTTTTCATGTAAAAAAGGGTATGTCCTGTGGTGATTTAATGAATATTTTGGGTTCAGCATACAAAAACAGAAAGAGAAAAAAAAAAAGCATTAAGGGGACCATAAATTATGAAAAGTGTATGTAAAGAATTTTTTTTCATTAAAAATATCTGATGAATACCTATATAGAATAATATTAGAATATTTTCATGAAAACCGATATATACTGTGATGATTTAATGGTCATTTTAAGTTCACATGGGAAAAAAAAAAAAGGAAATAAACGCATTAAGGGGAGCATAAATTATGAAAAGTGTTTTCATTGTTGGCCTGTGTAATTAATTTTACTTATAAGAATAGAAATATTAATGAGATTATTTTTTTATCAATATTAATGAGATTATTTTAAATTGCACAGTTTTATAGTTATATTTTGGTTTGATTTTCCTGCAATTGTTTGCTTTATTATCTTTAAAAATACATAAATAATGCATATAGTTTTTAATTTTTCAAAAATTTGATAAATAAATGATGATTAATACTGGCAACAAGCTTTTTGTAGAGTGTCGTATTTCTAAAAGTATCTTGATATGCTCATTTGTATAACTTAAGAAATTTTTGACTTTCAATTATCATTGTGCAGCTGACAATTTATATACACTCATGTCCACAAATTAAGGATAATTCAGAATCACACAGAAATTGAACTCTAAAATAAAAATTTTCACCTATAGAATTATCACACACATCTTGAAGAAGAATATGCAAATTACAGGAAACCACCACATGGCGCGGATAGTACGTTACAATGACGAGAGTGTAAGAGGGGTATATAAGGAATGGTGGCAAAAAGAAGTAACATTGTTCACAAGCGCTTTAAAAGTCTTTCAGTGCAATAACCGCATAGTATGACACAAAGGAAGCATTTGGATGATTTTTACGTGGTAGAATTATCGGACGACTGGAATGTGGACGTACCCAGCTGGAAGTATCCGAGAAACATGGAATCGCCAGAATGTCATCTCCAGGCTTTGGCAACGATTCCAAGATGATGGTAATGTGAGTAGATGGATGATTATGGTCTTCAGTGCCATTTTATGATAGCCTGAATCCTTGGCATCATTCGTGTTATCTATTGTGATATCCGCAGAATGTTTACAACACAGAAATGCGTTAACTTAGTACATTTTACAAAGCATTGTATTATCACTCATTTGCGTCATTCCTCATTTATTTTTGACAAAATAAGTCCATAATAGACAGCATGCCATTTTCTTGACTGTCCTCATGCTTCTCAAATATTTCTCTGGCTTTCAATTTCAGTATCACATTGCATCCTCGTTCCCAGGACGTAATTGCCTCTTTCCGATTAGAGATACTTTTTGGTATGTCGAACAAATCTCCTCTGTAGAACAGATGTAGATAGTGTAAAGGTGATTTTTATTCAGAAATAGTTGAAGAATTTTTAGAAAGAAATTTTACAGAATACCTCTATGAGCTGTTATGTTATAGCCACTATGTTAGCTTTATGACTTAATATCACAACGAATCATAGATTCAGGCAGAGATGGCTCAACACCTTATAAACCTTATCTGTATAGATCTTTCATTTGAAAAATTATGCAATTTTTCTAAAATTGTAATTCTTTCATATTTGTACATAATTTTTTATTATCTAATTATATATGTATTTATTGTATTATTATAATAATTGCATTTACTGTTTGTACACCATATATTTTTGTATTATTATTTATATTAAATCTGCTAGTTAAACGGTCAGATTTTTCATTTTTGTGACTTATTTCATTTTTCTACATCTATTCATGTTTATCACAATTGAGTAATTACTTTTTAAATCATTGTTTATATCTAAAACAGTGCACTGGTTTTTTTAATAATATTCAGCATTATAGTCTTATTTCTACAGAAAACAAATGCAATAAAGTTATCATGAATTTGTACGAAAAACTTTAAGAACTTTTTAATCAAATAAAAAATCGTAACATTTTTTTCAATCGTCAATTAATTTTTTAGGATGATCATAATTTTTTTTTTTTTAGTTTTAATAGATTAATGAATTTTAAAATGTAATCCCAAACTCTATTTAAAAAAGCAATACATTGCACAAATGTGTTGTTAATAGTCTATTTTATTTTTTTAATTTTTTTTCTTTTTACAAAATCTAAGATTTATTAAGTTTGTTTAATGTTTCATTTTAGGTTGTGATAGTGGATTCGGTCATCTGCTGGCTAAGCGATTAGATTCAAAAAGGATTTCAGGTTTTCGCCGGTTGCCTTCTACCTTCTTCGTCTGGTGCATCTGATCTGCGGAAGTGGTGCTCTCAACGGCTAAAAATAGTTGAACTGGATGTGACACAAGATGACAGCGTCACTAAAGCTTTCGAGTGCGTGAAAGATCATTTGCGATCATCAGGAGCAAGTACATATTCTATCCATATTTCGAATCAATATTTAAACAGAGTAGTAATTGAAATACTGAAGGGTTTAGAAAAGTCATAATTTGTTCATTTCCAATCTTATTTGTTTTTTTTTTCGTAGAGCATCCTTTAAAAATTAAATGGTTACTGTAATGTCTCGGTTTATATTAGATCTATAACGGCTTCAAGAAGAGGGCCAATTTCAGATTCATTTTGAACACTTTGATTTTTATTTATAAGTACTATGCATATAAATATAATCAAATAATGTCTTCTGTGTTATTATATAAAGAAATTAAAAAAATAAAATTACATTTGGTCACAAGTACAGTTCACTCCAAGATCGGAGATTTTTCAGGGTTCTCGAGTCTACGTCGAATCTAATTCCTGGTCTGTGGCAGACCTTAATTATCACACAGTTTGATAAACGAAACCACAAGAGGTTTACTTTGAAAACACGAGGACACCCCGCCTATTCAGTCACTTCAGAGAAAAACACTTTCGGCCAATTCGTCACAGAATTCCTTCTATTCAACATAAAACTCCTTTTAACAATCCGTCAAGAAGGGGGATCAGCTTCCCTCACTTCTGATTGAAGTAGACATTTCTCAGCTTATGGTCTATCATCAGTCACGTCGGAACAACGCATGTTGTAGTCCGTATTCCATCTGTAATTGATTCTACCTGTGAAAGTCACATAGACATTCGCTAATTTTCTGATTATACATGATACTGAATATCTGTTATCAAATTTGAATGACAGGTTGTTCTCATTAGTACAAAGCACTAATTGTATGCAATATAACTACCCGAAATATTGCTGTCTGCTGTCAAATTTGAGTGATGGGTTGTTATTATACTTTATTAGACCATTTAATTTAAATAAAATTATACTTAATATAATACTTATTTAATTTAAATAAAATAAAAAAGAAAGAATGCTTAGTGCACTATCATTCATTGTTATCTTTAGGCTAACAACATAGATGTTTGTTTTTCTTCATCTGCAATATGTGCATGTGTTAGTATTAGAAAAATTCAGGGTAAGGCATCCATTCCTATTTCCTTTTGTGCTGTAGTGTAGGTTCTTCAATGTTGAATTCTGCATAATGCTGAATAAGCTACAAATAATGTTGTACCCTGCAGCGAATTGATGTAAGATCATACGACTTGGTATTGAATTATATTACTCGACAGAAGTGCAATACTTTTTTTATTTATGAAAAAGTTAAAAAAAATATAATAACGCAATAATTTTCGAATTTTAGGAATTTAGATTCAAAAAATTAATTAATCCAAAGAACCACTGATAAATAATTACTATTATTCGAAAAGTCTCGCAGCATGTAAAATTGAGACTACTATAACATACTGATAGAAGACAAATTATATACATTTTTAAAAGAATTTGATAGAAAAAAAAGCAACCAAGAAAACTAACAACACTTTGTTCAAGATTTTTGAAAATTGGCTATAACTAAGACAGACGTTTTATAATAGACAAGGATAAGGGAAGTTTTACTGCAATAATAATAACAATAGATTTGCTGTGAGAATATAAATCACAAACGTTGAATTGACGTTGAAGGAAATGCACATAAATATGAAATTAATTTGTGTAATAATTGTTTTTTTTCATTTGAAGTGTGTATAAAAAGACTTTAATCAACAACTAATTTTCGTTTTTTATTATAATTATTGCTGATTTTTGGCAATATTTGGCACAAATAAACTGCTTGAAAAACTAACTCTGTGTTATTTTCATCACCAAAAGCGATAGTATTAAGCGTATTGCAAAGTAACAATTTTTAAAAACACCATTTAGTTTCACTGTGCTGATGTGTTTCCTTCGATAATGTAATCAGTTACAATATTTTATCGTGATAATTCCATTATTGTTAAAATTCAAATTGCGATATCTGCATATCTAGTTTTTTAGTAAACTTTGATTTTAAACGATCAGTCAAAACTGCATAAAAATTCCAAAAAGATTTCCAATTTGTTGCTAATCGATTATTTTTTTAATTGTACATGAGTATAATACCCAAATTAGGGATTGTCCCCCCTCCCCAGCCTTCTTTTTGAGAAAAAAATTATTTAGCGCTTTCCTAGAAATCTAATAAGAAATATGTAGCAAAAAATGTGTTCTTTTATGAATCTATACCTATGTCTTAAACATAGTAAAGATATTGTGAATAAAACACTATGAAATTTGAAACTATAAAATAATTTATTAAAATCACCCTTAATAACATTTGCATTCCAAATAGAAAATTGAAGATAAAGAACAACAATATGAAAATAAAAGTTACTAAAAATAACATGAAAAAATGATCCTTTTAAGAAGGATGAAACTTTTGCATTGTTGTGAATGAATTGATCATCGGCTTTATTCTTATCACTAGTATTTGCAATCAGCAATTCGCTATTGAGGATCAGTTTTGTGTACTTACTTGGAAATTAATGTCACAGAACAAATGAACAACAGGTGATAGATGTGAATATTACACATCAGGTGAAACACGTGAAGATTGCACAGCAGATGAAATATGTGAACATTGCACAACAGGTGAAACGTGAACATTACACAAAAAAAGATGAATCCTATACGAATTGTTTTTCTAAATTTTCTTACCTTCTCTTCATTCTTTCACAGTCCTCTTATTTTCATTAAACGCCCTCCTCCCAAGTGCTTTCAAAGCTGTTATCACCCCTTTTGATTATTCCATTGACCCTAGGAGGCAGTATCTCTCTATTACGAAACCAGAGGAATAAATGAAGAGACACGGTATATTATACACTGGTGTGCAAAACTTAAGCAACAGGTGGGTTTTTTGCCATACTCCACGAGAAATCATCTGAGAGACATGACATTCATAAATGAGGGAGAATATTATGTACGTAAAGGATGACGAAAGCATCGGCGCTGAAAAAGGAATACAATGCATACGGTATGGAATCAAACAAAAACAAGCTTTATTGAACGCATAGTATCGTGATTTATGATTGTCTATCCAAGAGGAAGAACAACAAGCAGATGTTCCTTAATATGGGATATGCCCTCCCCTCACTGCAATGGTTGTTTGCACTGTCTCCGCATACTCAGAACCAGCTGGTGCAACATTTCTTGCGGTAGGAGTGCCCATTCCTCAATCAGCATCTGTTTGAGTTGTTGGGTGTTCTCCGGAGGATGGAGGCGTGTTGCAATGCGTCTCCCCAAAGCATCCCACACATGTTCGATGGGATTTAAATCTGGGGTGTACGCTGGCCAATCCATTCGAGTGATATCTTCACTTTCCAGTAGCTCCTCAACAGCAAGAGTCCGATGGGGCCGTGCATTGTCATCCATAAAAATGAAGTCTGGGCCAATGCCATCTCGGAACAGACGCACATGGGGAAAGAGTACCTCCTCACAATAGCGATCCCCTGGTTACAGACCCTCTGGCGAAAACGTGGAGCTCATATCGCCCGTTCAGCAAAAATGCCTCCCCAGATAAGAACTCCAGAACCGCCATAACGGTGTCTTTACTGGGATAAAACCGGGTCCCGACCTCTCTCCAAATCAAAACGCGTCGAGAATCGCTTCTGGTGTCGCTTCGTCGCGTCGGTGGCCAACTTTCAACGGGAGGCAGCGTTCAGGAGGGTGGGCGAATAGGCCCACTTTGTGAAGGCCTCTGGCCACAGTAAACCACGACACTTGTCGCCCCGTTGCTGTATAGAGTTACTGAGCAATGACGCTTGCTGACTGATGTTGGCCTCTTTTCGCCTGCAGGACGATATATCGGTCATCGCCTGCAGTTGTCTTCCTCGGGCGGCCACCACCAACCTTTCTAACAGCTGTACCTGTGGTTTGGAACGCTTTCCAAGCGCGTGAAACGACTTTTGTTGATTCTGAACTCTGCAGCTACACTGGGGACAGTAAGCCCCTCCTCCAGCTTTAAAATCATTTTTTTCACTTGTGAAGTCGCCCAGGTGATTTCTTCTAGCCATATTTCACGAACTGACTCACTGGCACTTGCAGCGAATATGTTCAATTGCGCCTCCGTCCTTCTTTTTATTCTACTGTTGAGCTGCGCGCCGACATCACGCGTTTTGCGTACTCTCACGTCATCTCCGACGTTTCGTTCCCGATATTTGCATACGCATGACATTTCTACTGACTTAAGTGTTCATTGTACTGATCTCCAGACATCTTTTCTGCAATTTCATGGCAATCTGCTAAATTTTTACATAGTTGCTTAAGTTTTGCACACCAGTGTATTAACGCATACCTACTTTATATTATATGTATATTTATGAACAATATGTATGCTACTACTTGCACTATGCCTTGCAGTAATTAATTAAAAATTGATTATTACTATATATGTGGTCATAATTGCGCACCGAAATTGTCCCTAAAAGTTCTCCCGGAAGGCATTATTCTTCCTTTACACGTCAAAGATTGTTTGTGGTGATGACGAATATCTAACGTAAAAAGAAGTTTTGTATAATTTCAAAAACGCTTAAAAATTGCATTCGACTGTGTAATGAAATAATAGAAATTTTGTATAAGTTTATTTGGTTTGTAAATAAGCTTGTAGTCAATATTGGAAGACCATATTTTAGAAATAAGATAAGCCGTGAATAAAGTAATACAATTGTTTCTTGTTAATCTTAATCTGGTTTTAATTTTATGAATCAGAACTTTGGGCAGTCGTCAACAATGCTGGAGTTCAGAGAGGATTTTCACTTGAAATCTCGGAGACGAAAGACTTCAAAGATTGCATGGAAGTCAATGCATTCGGTCCTATGAGAGTCACCAAAGCATTTCTACCTTTGCTGAAAGAAACAAAGGGCAGGATCGTTAATGTGACAAGCTTAAGTGGTAATTATTTTTTTGTTAGTACTGTTTCAAAACGAATCTGTACATATAAATAAAATTTAAATACATATATTTGTTTCTGAGTTAATCTTAGTAATGTAAGGATATGCACAAAAATGTTCCTCAGGCTTATAAAGCGATCAAAGTTTACATTCTAAGTTATGTTTTAACAAAAGCCTAAACAAATATTCGCTGCTGGGAAATATTTTACTAATTTCTGCTTAGTTGTCTAAGTAAAATGGCAATCTAAAGCATTGTTAAACAGTAAGTTTCATTCTCATCGGAGTTACAAACAGATGATTTTTTGATTTATTTAACTTGCAAAAAATTGTTACCTTAAAGAAGACATTGCGGAATTATTTCCCTTTACTTTTACTGCTGTTGTGTACCAGGAACCAAAGTAATTAGTAATTGACATTCATTCTAGTATCCAATATTAAAAATAAATTATGTTTGCTAATTTAAGAATTTCTATGGTTTCTAAGGTTACATGGTACATTATGTTTCAACAAAATTCTAAACAAATATCCGCTTCTGGGAAAGAGTTTATTAATTTCTGCTTAGTTATCTAAGTAAAATGGCAATCTAAAGCATTGTTTAGCAGTGTGTTTCATTCTCATCGGAGTTACTAGCAGATGATTTTTTGATTTATTTAACTTGCAAAAAAAGGAGACATAAGAGGAAAAAAAAGGAGACATTGCGGAAGGAGACATTGCGGAATTATTTCCCTTTACTCTTACTGCTGTTGTGTGCCAGGAACCAAAGTAATTAGTAATTGGCACCCATTCTATTATCCAATATTAAAAATAAATTATGTTTGCTAATTTAAGAATTTCTATGGTTTCTAAGGTTACATGGTACATTATGTTTCAACAAAATTCTAAGCAAATATCCGCTTCTGGGAAAGAGTTTATTAATTTCTGCTTAGTTATCTAAGTAAAATGGCAATCTAAAGCATTGTTTAGCAGTGTGTTTCATTCTCATCGGAGTTACTAAGCAGATGATTTTTGATTTATTTAACTTGCAAAAAAAAAGGAGACATAAGAGGAAAAAAAGGAGACATTGCGGAAGGAGACATTGAATTATTTCCCTTTACTCTTACTGCTGTTGTGTGCCAGGAACCAAAGTAATTAGTAATTGGCACCCATTCTATTATCCAATATTAAAAATAAATTATGTTTGCTAATTTAAGAATTTCTATGGTTTCTAAGGTTACATGGTACATTATCTTTCAACAAAAATTTAAACAAATATCCGCTTCTGGGAAAGAGTTTATTAATTTCTGCTTAGTTGTCTAAGTAAAATGGTAATCTAAAGCATTGTTTAGCAGTGTGTTTCATTCTCATCGGAGTTACTAAGCAGATGATTTTTTTATTTATTTCTCTTGTAAAAATTGTTATCTTAAAGAAGACGTTGCAGAATTATTTTCCTTCACTCTTATTGCTGTTGTGTACCAGGAACCAAACTAACTAACTCCATGGCACTACACCCCATGCTAGGCCTAGGCCATCCGACTACTGGCAGATTTCTAGACAGGAGATGTTTTTTTTTTACAAGGTAGTATTGTCATCCCTATGCCTACAGTCATATTAGGCCGGGACCTACGGTTTAAAGTGGATTCCGAACCACAACAAAATTCCATTTCCCCGCCGGTACTCCTACCAAACGCGAAATCTGCGGCACAGTGCGACAGACCCCTAGTCACTCATACATCAGTGCCACCAGGAACCAACCTAATTAATAACTGACACTCATTCTAGTATCCAACATTAAAAAGAAACTTTTTTTTTTTGTTAATCTAAGTATTTCTATGTATGTAACTCAGAAATATAAAAGTCAGGTAAAGATTAATCATACCTTGGTTAAGTTATGCTTTGTTATAAAATAAACAAAGAATTTTTATGAATATTTATTATAATTTTTTTTTTTTTTTGTAAGGTACTAGTTATAAAGATTCTGATTCGTAAATATAATTAATTCATAATTACGATTAAGGCAAATTATACGGAAATATATGATAACTGAAATGATAGTTCAGTAGTGAGGCATTGTTCAATTTCACATAACTGAATGCTGATATTTGATGATTTTGTTCCTATCACTGTTTTAAATAGACGTGTATTTTTTTTTAATATTTATTATTATTTTGTATTTGTTGTATGGTAAAAAGATTCTCATCGGTAATTTTAATTATTTAGTAATTTCGGTTAAGACTAATTAAACGAAAATTTATGTTAATGGAAGTGATAGTTCAGTAGAAATTCCTTGCTTAATTTCAAATCACTGAATATTGATCTTTGATGATTTTATTCACATCACTGAATGTTGATCTTTGATGATTTTGTTCACATCACTGATTGTTAATCTTTGATGATTTTGTTCACCTCACTGAATGTTGATCTTTGATGATTTTGTTCACATCACTGAATGTTGATCTTTGATGATTTTGTTCACATCACTGATTGTTGATCTTTGATGATTTTGTTCACCTCACTGAATGTTGATCTTTGATGATTTTGTTCACATCACTGAATGTTGATCTTTGATGATTTTGTTCACATCACTGAATGTTGATCTTTGATGATTTTGTTCACATCACTGAATGTTGATCTTTGATGATTTTGTTCACATCGCTGAATGTTGAACTTTGATGATTTTGTTCGCATCACTGAATGTTGATCTTTGATGATTTTGTTCACATCACTGAATGTTGATCTTTGATGATTTGTTCACATCGCTGAATGTTGATCTTTGATGATTTTGTTCACATCACTGATTGTTGATCTTTGATGATTTTGTTCACATCGCTGAATGTTGAACTTTTATGATTTTGTTCACATCACTGAATGTTGATCTTTGATGATTTTGTTCACATCGCTGAATGAGTGCTTGAATAGGTAATAATAATTATCATTTTTTATTAGTTAAGAAACCTATATATTATGGACCTGTTACATCAAATTTATTCTTGATAGTAAATTCATTTGGAAATAACACGTTGCGGTTCGTGAAAATTTTGAAAAACTCATTTAGCCTGCTTTTCTCTAAAGTTCTGATGTATCTTTAGAAAATAGACACCATGATAGTACATTTTTACATGCAAATAAATCTGCTCGGTTTTAAAATTTTCTAAATTACTATCTATACACACGATATGAAATACTGTGCGAAAACAATGCAGATTGAAAATAAAATATGACAAAGTGTAGGTTATGGATTTTTTTCTGTTAAATTTTTTCATAGTACCGTGCAGTATTAGTTCTTCAAGCTACTCTTATATAAATAATATTAGTATCCTTTAAATACAAATAACTTTTTTTTTTATTTTAGCAAGAATTGCTGTCCGAGAAGTAATGCCCTATTCTATGAGCAAATTTGCTGCAGGAGCTTTTAACGATTGTCTACGTCAAGAAATGAGTTCTTGGGGCATTTCTGTGGTTTCCATAGAACCAGAATTGTTTAAGTAAGTATAATATGTATATATATTTAAGTATGTATGTATTTAATATAATAAATTATAATTAGTCAAAATGCGTTATGTTAAATGTTTGTTTAATTTAAAACAATAAGAACTGGTACGTCGAAAAATTTAAGCAATTCTGTCCATGTTGTATCAGTAAAACTTGCTGGAACATCAATATATAGAAATTCTTCGTTTAATGTTTTGGAAATAAATGATTTTTTATAGAACAGAGTACTTTAACTCTTTTTATAGTCCTTTAATGGAACTTTAAATAATTATTACGATAATAAATCTATGTATTTTAAACTACAAAATAAATAAATTCTTCATTAAGTTTGATGTTAACTTTTTGTATGTGATGCCAAAAACACACGCACATCACTTATGGAGGCAAACTCTTCTGAAGGAAATATATTTAAAAAAACAAACAAAAATATTAAACTGCCATTTATTAGAGTGGTTTGAAATTTATTTCGACCCACTTATATTATATAAAACAAGTTCCTTATATAACAAAACAATTTCCCCAGAATCTTTCAAGAAATATATTCATAGAGAAATTTTCAAGAAAAATAATCTCATAACTAAATCTGAAGGCAAAAAGTGGCACAATATTCAAGACAGCTGGAAAATCTTTAACACCAGACCTGTTGCCAACTTTCGATTAAAAACCGGACACGGCTGTCTTACGGAACACCTTAATAGGATAGGTGTTATAAGCTCGAACACTTGTCCAATATGTAGAGCTGGAACAATGAATTCAGAACATCTTTTGAAATGTCCAGGACTGAACAGGGAGGCACAGCGCTAATTAGAACTAAAATAAAGTGCCGACTCCTTTATTTACTCTGTCCCCCTTTGACTTTTGTAGAATGTGAGACCGACTTATTACCGATCGCTGCCTTGCTGTGTATTTGCTTTGTTCTGCTTGTTCTTTCTTTATGTGTGATCCTTATTGCAATGGATTGATTTCCAATAAAGCGATATGTTACACCAACAAATTGCATAAAACTCTTATTATAGTATTTATACCAAAATTTCTTTTTAAACAAATGTAAAATAAAGCTGGTCGTTTATGAAACATGCCGCCATCATCGTTATGTATGATACTTGAAGAATTTCACACGCGGTACCGAATTTATTTTTATTGCTGCATTATTTACATAATACTTGCATGAAAATCAAACAATATGATAACAATTATATGCGTAAGGTTTGTTTATTAGGATATTTATTAGGAAAACAACTAAAACAAAATATAAATAAGATTTTATCAGATTTAAATCAAATTATAGACTTATTAGTTCCAAATAAAATGTTTAAGCCACCAGCTTAATGCTTAAGGTTAGTATTTGATCATATTACAGTGCTAAACCTAACAATAATTTTGCTTTATATCAGCTATATAGAGCATGATAAAATATGTTTCCTAAAAAAAGACAAGCGTTCTGAAAATATCCGTAGAGCAATTAAATTTATTATTTTTGCTATGGAATATTTGTCTAGAAATGACACAAACTTTTTCACGTTTAAAACTTATCAAGTTATCAAATTATGGACTTATTATCTCCCAAATAAATGTTTAAGCCAACAAGGTTACTATTTGATCCTATTATAGAGCTAAACTAACCTTAATAATTTTACTTTTTACATCAATTATACAGAGCATAATAAAATAAGTCTCCTAAAGAAAGAAAAACGTTCAGAAAATACCTGTAGAGCAATTCCAATTATTATTTTTTTTTTGCTATGGAATATTTGTCTAGAAATGAAACATTCAGGCGATAGAGGGCGGTTTTTACATCAGACCTTTTTCCTAAAGAAAGAAAAGCTCTCAGAAAATACCCGTAAAGCAATTCCAATTATTATTATTATTATTATTGCTATGGAATATTTGTCCAGAAACGACACATATTTTTTCAAATTTAAAAGGTATCAAATTATGGACTTATGATTTCCCAAATAAATGTTTAAGCCACCAAGATTAGTATTTGATCCTACTACAGTGCTAAAACTAACCTTAGTAATTTTGATTTACATCAGTTATACAGAGCATGATAAATATATGTTTCCTAAAGTAAGACAAGCGCTCTGAAAATATCTGTAAAGGAATTCCAATTATTATTATTATTTTGCTATGGAATATTTGTCTAGAAATGACACATTCAAGCAATAGAGGAGCTTTTTACATCAGCCAGCAACAACTTGAATGAAAAAGCATCATTTGCCATCGCAAATTTCAACAGCATGATTTTGAAGTCTGAAGATATCCATCTGGTTCAATAAACTAACAATTGAAACGAGCCACCTTTTGAAAGATTGCACAGGGAAAGATTCCCAACCAAACAACCCTCGAGATTTTATTTTGAATGTACGAAACTCCATGAGAAGTTTGTATTAATAATTTAATTTAAACTTTGTTAAAAATTGGATTCCATAAATAACTGTTATATATAATTTGCCATGTCCTCAATATCACCACTGATACCCTTTTTAGTTACTAGTGTTTAAATACGGCATTTTAGAACACACACACATATATATATATATATATATACACTATGTGGAAGAAAGTGACGGGACACGACACTATAACGACATAAACCCATATTTATTAAAATTAATAGGAGGTAGGGCCTCCTTTGGCTGCGATCACAGCTGCAACCCTTCTGGGCATGCTTTCCACTAAATTAGCCATAGCGGCAAGAAGAATTTTCTTCCAAATGTTTAACAGGAAGTTCCATAGTTCAGGCTTGCTTTTTTGGGGAGTGGGGTGCAGGCCTTCAACCGACGGTCCAATTCGTCCCAGAGATGTTCAATTGGGTTAAGATCAGGGCTCTGCACCGGCCACTCCTTGCGTTTAACGTTGTTGTTCACATACCAATCAAGAGTCCTCCTTGCAACATGGCATGTTGCGTTTTCGTCTTGATACCAGCAATCATCATCCATACCGTACGTTGCCCACAAGGTAGGAAGGACATGATTGTCGAGAATATCACAGTATCCATCGGCATTCATCGCACCATCAACCTTCACCAGTGGGCCAGCCCCATACCAGGAGAAACAGGCCCATACTTTACAGTTGGGACGACACACTCGGGCAAAAGGCGTTCTTCTGGTAAACGCCATACCCAAACACGTCCATCGGAACGAAAAGAGTAAATCGTGACTCTTCACTCCAAAGGACTCGTTTCCAGTCATCCAGAGTCAAGTACGGTGGTCTTTGGCCCATTGAAGGCGCGCTTTCTTGTTGGTTTTCGTAATCAGAGGCTTATGGGCTGCCGAACGTCCCGTGTAACCTAACTTATGGGCCTCAATACGAAGAGTCTTGGTCGAAACGGCCACACCTGTGGCTTGTCTAAACTCATTAGCGATGCTATCCATGGATGCTTGACGGTTACTTCGAATCTCCCTGCCGAGCACCCGTCGGTCCCTGCTGGTGACAACTGTAGGTCGTCCACTTCGGGGTTTGTTCTGACAGTGTCCCTCAGTCTTGTAGCGACACACAACAAGTGCTACAGTTGATTTTGAGCAGTTATCAAAAACTATCTTAGATCAGCAATGAAGAAGACCTTATAGAAGCTATTCTATTATTAAAAATAATAATGTATTATAAATATAACATCTTCTTTATGCTTAAAATGTACAATTTTCTTTTGCCTGCCTTAAGCTGTTCTATAATACGTTGGTACTGTTATTTTTATATTTTTTTTGTTCTAATGCAGCTGGTAAACACTTAGACAGCTTGGTCTTGGATGCCTTAAGGCAAGCGCTGCACAGACGTTACTCACTTTGCATTACTCAAGGGGCGCGTGTAACTTGATGTTAAGCCACGGACGCGGAGTAACAATGCCCCCGCAGCGCTCTACGATCCTATAAGGACCGGGACCTACGGCTAAAAAGTGGATTCCGAACCACTACAAACACTCATGGCAAAGTCGGGAATTGAACCCAATACCTGTGGTACCGAACGCCAGAGCGCTAGCCATTCGGCCATCAGGCCCCTAGGACATATATTCTATTGCAAAACAACAACAACAACAACAACAACAACAACAACAACAACAACAACAACAACAACAACAACAACAACAACAACAACAACAACAACAACAACAACAACAACAACAACAAAAAAAAAAACTGTTTATTCCACCACCTTTTACAATTTAAACTGGCAACTCTACATATTTTACAACATAAAAGAATTAAAGAATTCTTCGAAAATGAGCTTTTTAACATTCCTAAAAATGTCTGAAATAATTTACATTAGTTTTACTTAGTGATTGTTCTTAACCATTTTTTCATTGTTTTTTCAGAACGCCACTGACTAATGTGGAAAACCTCATAATAAATTTGAATCACATAGTATCTAATTTACCGAATTCTGTTCTATGGGATTACGGCAAAGAATATTTTAAAGCATTTGAGAAATTTATGATTGCATTTACCAGATGTGCCAGTCCGAATGTTGAATTGGTAGTGAACGATTTGGAAGCAGCGGTCATCCAGAAATATCCTGATAATCACTACAAACCAAGAAGAAACCTGTTCTTCCGATTTATTTTGTTTTGTTTTGAAATATTTCCTAGTAATATACAGGATATTTTTTTAAACATCGTATTATTCTTTCTAGGTTTACCAAAGCCTAAGCCAACAAAAGCCATTGGATGAGCAAAAAATAGTTTTTCTTTTACTTATACAGCCTATTTTCATAATTCTTAAAAATTTTTTTAATCATCAGATTGTGTATTGTAAATATTTAAAAGAAATGCCCTTTTTCCAACTTATAAAAAAATTTTATCATTTTTTTTAAACGTCTTTTTCTTTTTTTAAATGTCTTCTTCATGGCTTAACATTTTAAATGATCGTTTTGTATTTGTGTAAATAAAACTATCATTCCCTTTTAGGGTAGTATGACTTATAATACTTTTCATATTCTTAAAAATTTTGTTACTTAGTAAAATTCATCAACCTAACCTCAGCAAACTACGAAAATTGTACTTTTTAATATTTAAATATTCAGAATTTTATTGTTTCAAATAATTCGCTTATGTTCGCTTGAGACACATATTATAATTCAATGATAGTAGATGATTTACCATGATTTTTTCAATAAATGTTTGCGGAATATTAATATACTTAATGTTCTAACATTAAATAAAAATGAAAACTCTGTTGCTATGGTCCTATTTCTGATTTAATTATAATGATTTAATAATCCATGTAGCATATTATAGTGGTTGATTATAGTTTATAAAACATTATTTATCCCATTGCTAATGATCATTCGTCTTTATGATAATAATTCATTGTTACAATTCTATATATTTTTATCTAAATACATTTAAACAGCTTATAAACTGTGAATTTCATTTTACTATAAATTTTATTTGTATATTATTAATTTGTTATTTTGAAATGGAAAAGACAAACAAACGAATTTAATGTGGAATTTGGCATGTACTAAATTGATGAATTTTTTGTCCATCTAAGACATTGCAAGCCTATATTAGACTAACAATGGCTTCAAGAAGAGTGCCACTTTTACGTACATGGGAACACTTTAATTTTTATTTGCAAGCACTGTATATGTATATATATATACGTATATGAAATCTGGGTTATTATACAAATATATGTAAAATTAAAAATAAAATTTGATTACAAGCGCACAATTAAATCGTAAGAGCAGTTCACTCCAAGGACATGTCATCTACGGCAGACCTTAATGCCTTACACGGCGTGATACACGAAACCAGAAAGGACTCACCTTGAAAACAGGAAGAAACTCCGGCCTATTCAGTCACTTCAGAGAAAAAAAAAACAATACTTCTGATCGACTCGCCGCAGAACTCTCTCCTTTCTCTTAGGAAAAAAATCCGTTAAAAAAAAAAATCTCCCTTTAAAAAAAAATCCTCAGCTTCTCTCACTTCTCCTTGAGTAGACATTTTTTAGCTCATGGTCTATCACCAATTACGACGGAACAACTCATGGTGCAGTCTGTATTCCATCTGTAAGTGATTCAACCGGTGAAGGTCGCACAGACATTCGCTAATTTCCTGAGTCACATTATACACGATACCGAATATATGCTATTAGTATTTGAGTAACAGGTTGTTCTCATTAGTACAAAACACTAATTGCATGTAATATAACTACCCATATTACTGCTTGTCTGTGTCAATTTGATCGATGGGTTGTTATTATATAGTTATCAAATAACATAAACTCCTCTCTCCTGGGATTGAAATGCCAAAACTCTTCCCTTGAAAAAAATGCTACGACATATTGGACGAATGTTTTATTGCATATTTAAATTGGAAATGCTTTTACTTATCTTAAGTAGTATTTAGAATACAATCATAAAAATAGAAAGTATAAGTATAACGCTGAGTATCGGAATTGTTTACAAAATTTTATTTAAAGTTTTTTTGACAAATCAACAAAATACAATAAAATAAATAACATATTACTGTGCCCAAAAAGTAAGACTAATTATTTTTTTCAAGAACTCTTTATTTATTCTTCTACATTTATTACATCGCCTTCAAAGTAATCCCCCCGGACACAATACACTTATGCCAACTGTTTTTTCAATCCTCAATGCATGCTAAAAAGTCATAGGCAGGTATGGCCTTCAAAGCAATCGGCGATTTACGTTGAATTTCTTCAATCGACTGGAAACGGTGTCCCCGGAGCGGTCTTTTGAGTTTAGGGATTTAGGGTCTCATTTCTTGCGAAAAAGTGACGAAGAATCAATGCCAGTTTGAGCTGGCGCATTCAGTGTTTTTGTTACCAATCGAGATTTGACGCATTTCAGGCCCAAAATGGAATTGACCGATCCTTTTGAAATTCCAACATCATCAGCAAGGCCTCTAATTATAAATTGACGGTTTGCAAGCGCCCAATTTTTAATTCTTTGGAAGTGAGCTTCGTCGGTTGAGGTTGATGAGGGTTATTCGTTTTCAACGAACTTGCCTTCTTTGAACTGTTTATACCCCTTCTAAGCATTTATTTCTGATATAGGAATGCTCACCGAATGCCTTCTGCAACATTCTATTTGTTTCAGCAAACAAAATTTAATGCAAGTTCTTTGCTCAATTAATTCAGACATTTCAAAAATCGCCGTTATTAGTTTTAGCGTCTCACAAAGCCAAGCGTAACTCAAACACTCATGAATATTTTGACGTCAAATTTCACACAGATGTCAAGGACAGTGCCAGCAACCTAAACTAGCAGTATAAAAATAATTTTTAAAGTCAATTTCTACTTTTTTTTCACTCTATTGCAGAAAGTCATTTATAAATAATTTTCATTCATTTTTTTAAGTTTGTCTGGCGCCATCTATTGGTAGATATATGCAATTTAAATCTAAAAAAAAACTAAAATTAATTAATTAAATTTAATTAGTGAATTAATATTTGAAAAAAACTGCATTAACATCAAGTGTCATCCACTACAAGTTAAAAAAAAAAATTTATTCGAACTTGAGTGGATGAATAAAAAGTATTTTATTAACGATTGAAAATTTAACAAGATATATATAGGGAGAGTGTGAGCTAATAGAAGGAATTGAAAAAGAAAAAAAAACATTGAAATTCCATAAGTTCCAGGAATATAAAATTGAAAATTGATCTTATTTTTTTGGACACTGTAGTATACATATATAATATGAATCATATTTCATAACGAGTATCAAAAGCTAAATTATTAAAAAGGAAGTGGAAAACTTATAATTATAATACAATTACAAAAGAAAGTTGAAAACAAATTGATAACTAACATCTTTTGTTTATTAACTGAATTATAATATTATCAGTTTCAGGCATTTATAATTACAGACAAAATTACATTAATAAGGAAAATAATGAAGTCAGTAAGGAAAATATGCATTCGTAAAGAATTATTTTTCCTTACAGACATGATTATTTTTTTTTAATAATGCAAATATTTTTTGTTAATAAAAGGTAAAATTAATAATCTTTAAAATAATCTGAAAAATATCCTTTATAAATGCATATTTTGGAACTTAAATAAAAGGTAAAAACATACATTACGTGAAATATTTCAACGTATTTCCAATGTATTGTCCTTGTCTTAGTTATCTTTTCAATATTTGACGTAATTTTTAAGTCAACAATCACATGTTTTCAAGAAGACGTTTTTTTTTTTTTATAAAAAGTGTTCAGTCGAATTTTACTTGTTTGAATATTTTATATATGACTAGGTTCATATTTTATTTATCGTTTTAGTTTTCAGTTTAGCAATTTTTTTTTAAAAAAGAAAAATTTAAGAAATCGGTTTTATTTCTTGAATTTTTCTTTTTTTTAAAAAATTTATTAAACATTTCGCACACATGTTAAACCCATTAAAGATTTCAATTAATTTAGCTTCTCCATTTGTTGTCATACTTAATAAGATTAATAACATTATAAAACAACTTTTCACTTATAAATACTATTTAACTAAGATGGAAACAAGATAGAAGTTAATTTAGGTATGTAATATAAATGCTGGATTAGGTATGTAATATAAAATGTTGAGGCTGAATGGACGAGTGAGTAGTGCTCTGGCCCTCGGGCCCATAATTTTCGAAATCGAGTCCCGGCAGTACCATGGATATTTGTAATGATTCGACATTCACTTTAGGTCGTAGGTCCCGGTAATAAGAATGTAGAGTGTTGGGCGTAGAACTGACAGCCCTATCCCTAAAAAAGGCAGCGCCACGGAACCAACTCAGACTTCTACCTACGGGTGCTCCATCATAACAAAAGTTGCCCACTTTCCCTTTCAACCATGAAATTACATGGGTTCGTGGGCTTGCTCTAGATGCTGCTGTCTACCAAGGGGGATAAGAAACAACAACAAAAATAAAATGTAATATAACCAAATTTATTTTAACTAATAATTAGAGATAATATTATTTTAACTAATAAAATTTTAACTAATAATTAGAGATATATTTAGAAATAAGTTTAGCTTAAAGTAATTTAGAAAGTAGTTGGAATATAAAAATTCTTTATAATTTATACTGATATTAATACTTTTTTACTATTTTAAATTATTCGCCAGTGTAAAGCCACATAAATTAATGCCAAATAACTTAATCATTATTTTTTTTTCTCTATATATTAACATGTTTATATTTATCAATTCTTAATTTAATTTATGTACAACATCTCAGATGATTTTATTTGATATTATAGAAAAAAGATTTATAATTTGAGAGAAATTGTTCATTTACCAAGTGTTGTAATCTAATGCATTATGTAATATAAGCTTTTAATGCTACTTTACATTTCAATATTTGTTTAAAATTATTCATATTGAAATTAAGAATATAATTCTATTGTATATTTTAGTCTAATTTTCCTTGAAAAATATATAAATATGAAATATAATGCTACTTTAATTCCATTAAGGCAAATAATAAAAAAAAAAATAAAGTAAAATAAAATCAATTAAAAATGAGATATGTTTTAATAATATAATAATAAGTCATAAGTCATTAATGTATCATCTAGAAACTTAGGGAGTCTTTAACTTAATGAAAAAAATTTATTATTAAAATCTTTCGCTTTAAATAATTTCGTAAAATCATATAATTAGTTAAGACTCTCAACTAAGATATGAATTTGGAAATTTTCGTGATAAAAATATTTGTTAAAACATTAAAAAATTTCATTCCTTCCATTTATTTACAAAATTATTTCTTCTTCTAACTATTATATTACATTTTTATATATTTATTTACAAATTATGTTCTTCTTCAAAATGATATTCTTTTGATATTCTGCAAATTTTATTTATTTACAAATCCTTCACACTCAAAAAAAAAAAAAAAAAAAAAAACACTACACAAAATTTCTTTTTATGAAAAGACGTAGCATGGGACATGGGACATGAGGAATGCTTTATAATCTATTACAAAATCACGTATTAAGTAAAATGCTGGTTCGTTTTGTGATATTTCATAATTTTTAAATGCTGGAGGAAAATACTTTATCAATTTGTTTGTGTGAGGAAAAATACTTTATCAATGACACCTAAGCAGTAGTTTCATAAGAATAGCTCTGTCAAGACAGTCCATATGACTCTGATCTTGAGGACAAAATGACTCTGATCTTTTATCAATGACACCTAAGCAGTAGTTTCATAAGAATAGCTCTGTCAAGACAGTCCATATGACTCTGATCTTGAGGAAAAATACTTTATCAATGACACCTAAGCAGTAGTTTCATAAGAATAGCTCTGTCAAGACAATCCATATGACTCTCTTGATCCTGAGGAAGAATAGCTCTTTAGTTCATATCCCGAGGAAAAATATTTATCAATGAGATCCAAGTATTAGTCTCATAAGAATATCACTTTGTCTAGACCAGGGGTCTCCAAACTACGGCCGCGGGCCAAATCCGGCCCGCCAGTGTCATCAATCCGGCCGGCGACATCGAATAGCTTATTGTTGCTGTAATAAGTTGAATAAAAAAGCACAGAATGATAATAACTCGGTTTTATTGAGTTGCTAGGCAAAGCTTAATGACAAACATAATACGCAGAAAATTTAACTTAAGCATAACAACTAACAAATAATTGAAATGACATTATAAACTAGTGAACATCCCGCGGTTACCCTCTGTAGTTATGTTGAGGTAAAGAGTATCGCATATGTTATGTATATCGATGTTTAGAATGTATAAATCCTGAATCAAACATATGATTTTTGTCCTGAAAAATCCCTCAGGAACGGAAAAGCTAAATTAACGCGAATGAAACCGCGGGGTATCCACTTGTCAAAAATACTAATGAAATTTATGTAATTGTGATTTTTCACTGACAATAGTTTGTAGTTGTGGATCACTTTTACTTGTACCAATTATTAAAAGAGATTGTAAGATGCTCATTCGGTTAACTTAGATCTGTAAACATTCTTTGTGTACTTCTTTTTGGAGAATGTTTTCTCACACAAGTAAGTAGCACCAAAAACAGAAAACAGCTCACGAGCAAATTTCTGTAAACTATCAAATTATATCAATGGAAGACTTATAAAACTGCAACAAAGTTTTGGCCCTCGGTATTTACTGGATTAAACAATATGGCCCTAAGGCTGGAAAGTTTGGAGACCCCTGGTCTAGACAGTCCATATGCCTCTCAAACAAGAATATCATTCTAATAACACCAAGACGGTATGTGATTATTATAAATCTTACAAAATTAAGTTTCCCCCCACTTTTATGTTAAAATTACTTAGCAAAGAAACAGGAAAGTCTTGCAAATTTTATGGATTCATTTCCAAATGACATTTAGCTGGATGTAAGATTAGAAATATTCTTTGATAAATCCTGTACAGACCATAATATACTGCATAAAAATTGCCAAGAACAGTATTTTTTTAGATTTTTACGGATTCATTTCCTAATGACATTTAGCTACACGTAAGATTAGAAATATTCTTTGCTAAATCCTATACAGACAATAATACACAGCTTAAAAAATCCCTTGAAACAATAGATTTATGCTAAATTATGTTTCCAACAGCAGTATATTAGTAAAAAAAATAAAAAAAATAGATGGAGTTTTAAGGCAACATTTCCTATTTACGTAAAAGGCAGCGCATAAAAGTTGTTTATTTACTTCAAATTTCCATAATAACATTCCTTAAAAAAAAAATCACGTGAGAAATATTCAAGATAAAAAAGATGAATGACAGATAAGATGCATGCTCAAGATGAATTTCATTTTTACAACAAATATTGAGTGTAGTGCGCATGGTATGGTTTGATTGAGAACGATCTGGAATCATGTCGTAGGCCATCTCGTGACAGGAAAAAATAGCATTTAAGATACAATCTTCTTGGGAATATAAAATGGGAAACCCTTGATAACTTTCCTAATAATCATTATATCTTCACATAAATAGTATCATAGTAAAGAGCTTGAAGGCAACTAACTTATGATGTAATGCGGTTGATTAAAATTGGTTAACATGGTTAATTAACTTAACTCAAAAAAATTTTTCCTTTACGGTACCAGTTATATTTTTAGATCAATCGATTTAATTTGATAAAATTAGTATCGAAACTTTTTTGTAGAAATTTTATAAAACCCCTCAGAAATAAAGGAGAGGGGTTTTCAAATTGAAATAAAACCTGGATGTAATTAATTGTATTTCGCGTTTTAAGTCATATGTTTGAAAAATCTTAGTACCAGTAAAAATTTTTTTTTTCATAATGTTAATAAAATTTCTGTGAATAAAAATATGAAATATTAAAAAGTACTTGTAAAATATGAATTATAACATGTTTATATTTTTATGTGGTTATCGACTCTCCAAACATAGTTCTTTTTAAAATTATTATGAAAAGCGTTCAAAATATTTAAGAAAATGCCAGTTAGGGAGTCTTTCTAAATTAAACCTTTATTATTACAGATTGTTTTGTTGTGTAACAATAGCGTATATTAAAAGGGTTTCAAATATTCAACATTTTTATTATAAAATTAATAATCCAATAAACGATATATTATCACACACCCAGCGTGTCACTCGTACAATTATTTCCCTTAAGTAGGATTGAGTAAACCATCTGTCCATACACTTCAATTGCATAATCTGTAAGTCGACGTTGTCTTGGGAAATTGTCTATTATCCTGCGTGACATTTTCTTTTGGGCTTGAGGACGGAAATGTTATTTAAATAGACTAACAATTGGCCTCGTCTGTGGCCCAATTTATCAGTAAAAAATTAAAGACATCTTATTGCTGTCTGATAAGGATATTTTCAACAATTACACTTAAATCATTGACAGCAATTTCACTGTCTGTTCCTTTGCTTGGTAAAAATCAAACAACTTTAACAAGATTAACAAATGATTTGGATAACTCATTTCAATGTAAATTATTTGATGCAAGTTAACAGAATTACTAATGTAATCAAAATTTACACTTAACTAAAACTCAGTTCTTCTAACCTCAGTTACATCAAATGGATTTGTTTATCCAATTAACTATATCTTGAATTAGATCTTTAGTCTTTGCAAAAACAACAATGCCATCTGTATACACAATCAAAATAACACTGTCAAATTTCTATACGCAGTTGCGCCATTTTCATTTAACAATTTCTACAGTTTAAGTTGTAATCAAGTTCATTGCTTCAGTGTCTGAACAAGCCGTAAATCGATTTATAGTAATATAACATACTTCATTTTTCAATCGTTTTACTTCCTGCCAAACAGGTTGTAATATGGGATCATTTAATTTACCATCCTATAATTTACCTTTTTAAAATATGCATTTATCAGTAAAAAAATTCATGTTATTTTCACGATATACAATCTTATTATCACTGCACATGATTATATTACCTGTGAGGTCAATATTTGACCCTGCTATTAGATTCCCAAGTAGGTTTGGTTTATACAAGACATTTTTAAATGTTATTTGAACATTACTTGTAGCATCCTCAATTACGAAGTCAATGTAATTCGCCAACTCTATGAACTTTTAAAATGCACGCTTTGTCACCTACTAGTAGAGACGTAATACTCTTTCTCTAACATTGTAGAAATAAAGAATGTTTCTACAATGGTGTTATGTGACAGCTGAATCAATCAGGAAAATTTCCAAACTTATAATTTCAGCTATTGTAAGGGTGATATTTGTGTCAATCAAGAATATTCTTCTTTTCTGCACCCTGTGTTTTCTGGAATTGTTGAATCTTTCTGAAGCATTTGATTTTGGTATGCCCCAACCCTCTGCAATATGCGAATGGTCCCAGACGACAAGCTCCGATGCTTAATATATGCGATGTTTGTTTTCTGAAATGACAATGGCACTCTATGTTTAATATTAAATTAGTTGAACTTAAATACTTAAATTATAAAATAATAAAAGAATTTTTAATTCTAGTTAAAAATATGATATAATTACACGTGACAACAAATATCGATGATATTTTTTTTTGTAAAAATAAAATAACCATTTATTACTAATTTTGGGTTGCTGAGCAATGAAAATTTGTTATTGGTTCCTTTTCTTAAGATATTCGTAACTTAATGATGGTAATTGTAGATTAAATAGATAGTTGTAGATAGAATAGTTGTAGATTTCTAGAAGAGAAATAGCTGTTAAATATAGTACAAATGCATTGAATTAACACAAGAGTTTGAAAAAAAAATTCTAAATTATTTATATCTATTTTTTATGCTACCTTTAATTTTCTTATCAAATTTTTATGATATACAAAAAAAAAAAAAAAAAAAATATATTTTTAGTATGATTATTTGCAAGTCCACTTTCTAGAATCAAAGTTCTTTGAGAAGAGATAATATGAGAGATAAAGTGATAAAAATATATAAAACAAATAATAGGATGCAGCAATTTTTGATAATTCAAAAATTGATTTGATAAGATATAAATAATTTCATGACCTCTTCAAAAATCTTCAATTGAAAAGATAATTTGAATTTTGCAACTTTTGTTAATTTTATTTTAAGAAATATTGTTGATTAGGTTGTATTATTTTTAATAATAAATAGTTATTTCCTTTGTTTTTAAAAAACATGAAATTAACATTAAAAATTCATAAATCTGTAATCTTAATGAAAATTGGTTCACTACTTTGATGTGTCAGCCCTGTAAGTAACTGTAGAAAATAAAAAAGAAAGGAATGACAATTCAAAAGGATACAATAGAACACATTCATTTTAAGAATCTAGCTATGCTACTTCTAGATAATAAATGGAACGAATTTTCAAATTTATATTTGTATAGATTTTATTTTTGAAATAATTATCTTTTTGGCTTCCTCTAAGTGCATGTGCTTTATTATTTTATTTTGCTACTAAGAAAGATTCACTTTGTTTAAAAGTAAAATCTTCAAAATTTTACACACTTTTTAAAAAACTGAAATCTTTGATAAATTCAATTAGTAATATTATTTTACTATTCTGGTAGTCAAATAATTAATAACAATGAAGTTCGATTAAGTGAAGTCTTTTTTATTCCAAATTTTGAAATAAAAATGAATTTGATTTGATTTTAATATTGTAATAAACTGTATTACCTAGAATATTTGTTAACTGTTATATAATATAATTATTGTTACCAGTTGTATGTATTTTGTTAGTTCCCAATAATTTTGCTATTTTTAAATAAATCTCATTAATTTAATTTTTGTAAGTAACGAAATTTATTTAACACAATGTATTTACGCTTTATATTACAAAGTTTCTTAATCAACCATTTTTAAAAATCCTTTTGATAGAATAGAAAAAAAATATTTAAATCTTGCTAATCTGTTAAGTTTTCACACATTTAAGACTATAATTATCCTATGAAACGATAATTACCCATTAAATAAATATTTATTAATATATTTTTTATAACAGAATTCAGCCTTCTGGAAAATATTCTTAATTATTAGGTACTTCGTTCCAGATGTTTTTTATATTAATGCATCATACGCATCCAGTTTCTAATCTTAAAAAAATGACTGCTTTCCATTTTTAGCAGTATTCAAGTTCTTTATTTTGATTTTAAAAGATCTTATTGACTCTCTATAAATGTGAGAAAGAGTCAATCATCAATAAGAATTAAAACAGACACACAATTAAGACAAGAATTAATTCAACAAAAAGAGTTATAAGAAGAGTCAACAATTCAATAAGTCAATTATAGTAGTCAAAAAGAAGAGTCAACAATTCAATAAGTAAATCATAGAAGTCAATAAGAAGAGTCAACAATTCAATAAGTCAATTATACTAGTCAATAAGAAGAGTCAAGTATAATAGTCAAAAAGAAGAGTCAACAGTTCAATAAGTCAATTATAGTAGTCAATAAGAAGAGTCAAGTATAATAGTCAACAAGAAGAGTCAACAATTCAATAATTTAATTATAGTATCCAATAAGAAGAGTCAAGTATAATACTTAAAAAGAAGAGTCCACAATGCAATAAGTCAATTATAGTAGCCAATAAGAAGAGTCAACAATTCAATAAGTTAATTATAGTAGCCAATAAGAAAGAAGATAGTTAAAAAGAAGAGCCCACAATGCAATGTAAATTATAGTAGCAATAGAAAAATCAAGTATAATAGTCAATAATTCAATAAGTAAATTATAGTATAATAGTTAACAATTCAATAAATTATAAAGAAGTCAACTATAAATAAGAACTATCTAAGAACTATCATTAGAATTATTTTCAGGAAAAACTATCTTTAGTGGCACAATTTATTAATACATTTTTTACTCTAAATGAATTACTAAGAAAATGCAGATTGTACTCAGTAATAACTTTCTAAGATATATTCAAGCACTAACAGGTAACATAAGATTATTGATAATGAGGGATTGCTATATGAAATATTTATAATAAAATTATTAAGGTATTATTAAATTATATTATTTAGAAATAATTAAATTTTAAAATTATTATTGAATTTTAATAATTGATTAATTAATAATTATTAATAACTTTTATTAGTAAAGAATTAATTTATAATTTAATTTTAATTCATTATTAAATTATAAATTAAGTAAATTATATCATGAAGGAATTATTTTTTATCATAAAAATAAAAAATAATTATCCTATGAGCACACTTCACACAAACATTTATTATCTTATGAACACACACTTTTACAATTAAACAATTAACTGTAAAAATGAATACTCACTTGAAATTCTTCACAAAAATCTAAGCTCCATAATTCAGTTATTAATGTGTAATGTATTGTGATTATAATCACAAATTTAAAAAATAAATAATTTTTTTAAATGATTATAGGCATTTGTCTACAATCATTATTTAAATTTCATAATAATTTATTATTTAAATTTGTGATTACAATCACAATACATTAAACATTAATAATGTTCCTGAATTATGGAGGTTAGAGTTTTGTGAAGAATTTCAAGTGAGTACTACTGGGCCCAAAAAAGTAAGACCAATTTTCAATTTAAAATTCCGGGACTTATGGAATTTCAATTTTTTTCTTTTTTAAGTTGCTGTCACTGTCCTTGACATCTGTGCTAAATTTGACAACAAAATATTCATTCTGTCTGAGTTACGCTTGGCTTTGTGAGACGCTAAAATTGATTCCGGCGATATTTGAAATGTCTGAATTAACCGAGCAAAGAACTTGCAATAAATTTTGTTTGCGGAAACGTATAGAATGTTGCAGGAGGCATTCGGTGAGCATTCCTATATCGGAAATAAATGTTTAGAAGTGGTATAAACAGTTTCAAAGAAGGCAGAGAACGCATTGAAGACGAGGAACCCTCTGGTCTACCATCAACCTCAACCGACAAAGCTCACGTCCAAAAAACTAAAGATTTTGTTCTTGCTAACCATCGATTTACAATTAGAGATCTTGCTGAGGATGTTGGAATTTCAAAAGAATTGGTCAATTCCATTTTGGGCCTCAAACGCGTCAAATCTCGATTGGTACCGATGCGCCAGCTCATAAACACTGCATTGATTCTTCGTGACCTTTCGCCAAAAAATGTGCCCCATGTCGTTCCACAACCACCGTATTCACACCGTGGACTTCTCGCTATTCCCTAAACTCAAAAAGACCACACCGAGGATATCGTTTAGAGTCGATTGAAGAGATTCAACGTGAATCGATGCTCGCTTTGAAGGCCATTTCTGCCGATGACTTTTTAGCATGCATTGAGAATTGGAAAAAAACATTGGCATAAGTGCATTGTGTCCGGAGGGGATTATTTTGAAGGCGATGAAATAAATTTAAAGAATAAATAAAGAGTTTTTTAAAAAAAATAATAATTGGTCTTACTTTTTGGGCATAGTGCTATTCTTTTTTTTACAGTTAATTGCTTAATTGTAAAAAAAAGTGCGTGTTTCCGCTCTTATTGTAGATTAACACGGAGATCCTTTTGAGTTCCACTGTAAAATGTTGAAACATAGCGGTGGTCTCATGCCCTTTGAGTTAATAAGAAAAATGGATAATTAAATGCTTTTTTTTTTTTTTAAAAAAGATTTATTTATTTAATAAAATGAAAAAATGAAAAATAATAACAATTTCAAAAGTGTAGATGTTGATGAAATCAGTTGCATGTAAAAAAAAAAAAATAAAATAATAATAAAAATAATACAGAAGCGAATTTTTTTTTCATCTAGGCAGTTGTAAGGAATTAATTTAAAATATTTAGAACAGTGCGAAGCCTTTTTCTATGTTTGCGGGAAGAAAAATATCATAATCGTTATTTTGTAGGATATTTAAAACGGGGTTATTGATGTTTCGCATATCATTATAGAATTTCGTAGAAATTTTGTGAATAAATTGTCTTAAACTCGCTAATATCGTCTCGAGAGCTCGTCTAAAATCGTCATTACGAAAGTACCAGGGTGAATTCGTTAACATTCTGAGAGTTTCAAAATTTGTACGTGCAAACTGCGCTTGCATAAGCTAATACTGGAAAAACGAAGAGCTATGAAAAATTGAGATTCAGCAGTAGATATTTCATCTTTTCCTCCTCTTTATCTGATAAAATTTTAGCTGGTAATTGTTGTCATAGTAGAAAATAGCAGAAATGAAGTAGCAGACCATAAGAGCAGTCATTGGAGTTGTGTTTAAGAATAAAACGAGTAATCATGGACTTGAAATACATTAGTGTATTTTCTTCTCATTTAATTTTCGTCCTTTTGCTAGTAAAATATACAAGTTTTATTTTCCTTGATATTTTTGCACTGTTCTTTTATACGAAAGTATTTATTTACATTTTATCGATATTTATAGCTACTCTCACTTTTAAGTTTACGAAACAAAGATTTTTGAATGAAGAAATCCAATCAAAAGATAAAGCTGTTTTCATAACAGGTATATTATTTTATAAATTATTTATTAGTGTTTTATTTCGTAATTTATTTATATGGTTTTACAAATTATTTATTAAATTAGATAAAATACTTACTAATTAACAGATTATTATTTAAAATGAAAATTATGTAGCAATTTCATGTAATAAACGTGGTAATTGTAGCAATTTATATAGTAAATGTGGTAATCTAAGTGGTAATCTGGTAAATGTACATAACTGAAATACAGATATATTTTTATGCAAAATGAATAAAATTTTTAATGTTCAAATTTCATAAATTATTTTTTTCGTTTTTGTATTAGGTAATATTTATCTAATGAATAATTTTTATTTATTTTTGAAAAATTCATTTTTTAAAATTACTTTTAAGTAATATAAACAAAATTTTGGTCTTTATTTATTTTAGTTGGAGCATATTTTTTTAGTTCTACAATAAAATTGAATTAAAATGTAGAACAATAAAATTGAATTAAAATGTAGAAAAAAGATTATTTTCTGTAAATAAAAAATATAGCATTAATCAGCTTTTTAACTCTCTCTAAATATTAGTTTGAATTTTTAAAAATATTTCAGAATGTTTTGTGGCTTACATTTTAGTTTTAACATTGTTTCAAATTTGTCATTCTGAATTTTGATTGTTTTCGTAGTTTTGACTGATTATAATTTGTTGAATCTGAAACTTTATTTTGATTTAAATTTTTGTGAATTTTTCCTTGAAGTAAAATCAGATAAAATTTAACGTTTTATGTATTAATGCTTAGTTCAAGTGCTTTAATTTTAATTAACAATTTATTTTCTTGAATTAACGGTAATAAATTTTATACACGTGATGTGTTAAAAGAGGTACATCAAGACGATACCTAATAAAATTGATATAAAAACAAACAAGGACAGTTTCATTAGCATGTTTATAATATGAATGTCTAGAAAATAATCTACTGTTCTACATAATAACCAACTATATTAAAGCATTTATCATATTGTAAAAACAACTTCTGAATTTCCTTCTCACAAAATTTTTCAGCCTAATTTTGAACTACTCCAGGATGTCTTTTTTGACATGTTGTTGTCTCCGTGACTGCAGTCAAAGGTGCTCTTTTAAGTGCAAGAACAAATGATAATCGCTTGCAGCTAGGTCAGGCTCTACGGAGAGCGATCAAGCTGTATAAAAGCAAATTATTCGATAAGTTTTTAAGTTAGATCAGAAAAATTTGAATTGTTATGAATTATAATGATCCTTAATACTGAGCATGCCCCGTCTCTGGTTTTGGATTGCACCATACATATTATTTATTCTCTCAGTATCTGTCTGATTTGACTAAAAATTGACTAGACACAAGAAATCCAGATGCAAAACACCTTGCTATCCCAAAACATACTGCATAATTTTTATGGCAGAAATTATTTTCTTGAACTTTCTTTTCCTCGAGTGAAGTTGTACGCCTCTATTGTAAGAACTGTTATTTTGATATTGTGTAACGGGAGTGGTTCATGTTTGGTCACCAGCGAAAATTCGCCTTAAAATCTATCCCTTTTAATATTGCACCTTACGAGAAAAGTCAAAGCAATGACTAAACTATTTTTAATTCAATTCCTTCTATTAGTTCACACTCTCCCTATATATATCTTGTTCAAATTTTCAATCTTTCATAAAATACTTTTTTATTCATCCACTCAAGTTCAAATACATTTTTTTGAACTTGTAGTGGACGACACTGGATGTTAATACAGTTTTTTCAAATATTAATTCATTAATTAAATTTAATTAATTAATTTTAGTTTTCTTTAGATTTAAGTTTTACCTATAGATGGCGCTAGATAAATTAAAAAAATGAATGAAAATTATTTATAAAGGACTTTCTGCAATATTTTGAAAAAAAAAGTTTGAATTGACTATGAATTACTTTTTTTTTTACATTACTTGTTTTTGCTATTCAATCAAATCAAAAAATTTCAAAAAAATCATATAATGATGAAACCCTATTGCTTCTGTTCCTAAAACCTAGAATTCTCCCATCAACTTTCTGCACTAGACCATTATCAATGGCAGATGACCATCTACTGCCTTCCCTATCGTATATATTTATAGGACCAACCTTCACACTAATAAAATTATTTACTTTTTAGTAAATTGTAGCTAATAACACGCGATTCGGATAATTAGTTAAAAATTGGCAATATTTAAATTTAACTAAACAATATTGTAATAAATCATTTGTATTTCCATCAAATAAAAAAAAAACACCTTTATAATGTTAAATAAAACTAATATAACAATTTTAATAACATTTAATAATAAAAATTACTCATTTTAATTTGTTAGCATTTACATTCCTTTTTTTTTTTACTAGGACGCCAACTAGAATCTAATTTTCGAATTAACAATATGCTCGTAATTCCATAATATTATATCCAAAAATATACGATTTATATTACAGATGAACTTCATTTATTCAATCTTTTTATAGGTCATCTTCAGAGAAATCAGAATTTTCTTCTATTTCATAATTCATTAGATTAGCGATGAAGTATTATTGATTTGGTATTAATCTTGTTTACTGTTAACATCTTCATACGTTGCAATTGAAAACACTTCATTTTTTTTTCAAATTATAATGCTACATTCGCCTGTTGATGAATTAATTTTTCAGGTCCACGCTAATGTATAAAGTGTACTCTGTATTATTAAAAAAATTCTAGAATTTTGAGCAAACACAAATGTGCCAAATTACCATTTTATTTTTATACGTGTTTATGATTTCAATTGCATATACTAATAAAACTGTTGTTGTTCTAATGTAGCTGGTAATACAGAGACAGTTAATCTTTATGCCATAAGCAAGGGCTGCATCGCTTTTACTCATTTATCACTACCCAGGGAGAACTTGCAGCTTGAAGATATGTTACGGACACGAATAACACTACCCCCACAACGCTCTACGATCCTATTAGACCGGGACGTACAGTTTAAAATGGATTCCGAACCACTACAAACATTCATGGCACCACCGGAATTCGAACCAGAACACCCGAACCCAAACCTGTGGAACCGAGTGACGGAGCGCTAGCCTTTTCAAATATACACAAAATGTGCTCTGATAAAGAAAAACTAATCTTTTAAAATAAAATATGTCAGCTATACACCCGCTCTTTGCCGCTCTATGGTCATTTTGTGTACACGAGGGCTAAAGAGACAGGGACCTACAGTTTAAAGAGGATTCCGAACCACTAACAAACACCCAGCCTGTGATTCCAAAGACCAGAGAGCTAGCCACTTAGTCACCAGGTCGCATCAGATTTCGAGGGTTATCTTTTTTTTTTTTTATGAGGTAGGGTTGTTAGCTCTTGCGCCCAACGCTGTGCAGTCATATTAGACAGGGACCCACTATTTTTAAGTGGATTTCGAACCACTACAAATATCTATGACACCGCCAGAACTCAAACCTGAAACCTGTGCTACTGAGCACCAGCCACTCTGCTATCAGGCCCCCTATACTAATAAAACTATATCACACGAATTTTATAATCACTTATTTTATGTACAAATGATTATTTAACATATTTAATTAGAAATTTTATCAGTATGTATCTAATATAATTTTTTAAAAATTACCTCTTTAGGATGTGATACGGGATTTGGTAATTTGCTGGCTAAGCGGCTTGATTCTAAAGGTTTTCATGTGTTCGCAACTTGCTTGTTTCCTGACGGAAAGGGAGCTTTGGAATTGAAGGAAAGTCGCTCTCAAAGACTGCATGTATTGCATATGGATGTAACGCAAGACGATAGTGTAGAAAAAGCTCTAGAATACGTGAAAGGAAACTTGGGGAGTTCTGGTAAGAAGCTATTTAAAATAAGCACTTTTTTACATTTTTATTTTTATTTACTTGTAAGACATTATATAAATCCACAAAGAATATTAAAATTTGTGTTTTCTATTGCTGATGATGTACAAAAAGGTTTATTTATACAGATTATCTATTTATAAAACAAAAATTTCATTATTGAATGCATGCTTATAATAATATGATTAATTATGGGTTTAAAATCTTGAAATGGATAAAATTTTTATTGGGTTTCATATAGGATAACATCGACATTTGGATAAAATTCGTGAAAGAAAAAAAAAGAATTTAAGAAATGAATAGAGTTACATTTGAAATTTGATTTACATTTGAATTACATTTAAACCTTATCTTTGAAGTTTAAAATAAATACTGTTATCTTAAGTAGAGTCAGTTTAAAATAAGTGCAATCATCGTTATTATCTCACAGTTCTGGGTATGCCTGCCAACGAATTTTATCCATTTTTTTCTCTACTTTTTCCACACTACACTAATTATGCACATTTGAAAGATTTAATAAAATAATTTAAAAAATGTTAAAAATATATTAAGAAAACTGAACAAAAAAAAAATGTGCCGTTAGAATATTAAGTAATTATCCTGCACTACAGTCCATGTTGACCACGCCGAAACAGAATATGTTTTCTTTTTACGAGACAGGGTTGTCAGCTCAAGCTCAATAATCTATCAGACCCTTATCTACTCCTATTGGTTTAAAGTGGATTCCGAACCATTATAAACATCCATGGTACCACGGGTACTCGAACACGAAACATGTGCCACCGAACGCCAGCGTTACTGGGCTGTCAGGACCCTGCTAGAGTGCTAAATAAAACTAAATCTTACAGAAAAAAAGTTAAAAACTATTGTATGCTTATTTTACAATACAAATATTATATATATATTAATATTCAAAAATCATTAAATGCAGTGAAACTGCATTTTCTGTAAATATCTATTTTGTGTCAAAATTTTCATGTCTTTTTCTCGAACTACATTTTCTGTTGAGTAACACATTTTGAGTTATCTTCTCTTATTGGACACCTGAAAAAAATTATCACTTTAAAAATTTCAGTTTTATAACATTTTTTAAAAAAAACTTTTGTTTTTACACCAATACAAAACTATGTATTATATCAACAGTAGATTCACCATTTAGTGTATCTACTGTTGATATTATACATAGTTTTGTTCGTCGCTTTACGGTTATTTTATCCATACGAGGGCTAAACAGACAGGGACCTACAGTTTAAAGTGGATTCCGAACCACTAACAAATATCCATGTCGCCGCAGGATACGAGCTTGAAGCCTGAGATATCAAAGGGCAGAGCGCTAGCCAGGCCGCTGATATAATGCATAATATATTAGTATCTATAGTATTTAACGTAGTATAGTATATATATATATATATATATATATATATATATTGTGTAATTACTATCAATAATCTTATAATCTCCTTAACAAAATGTTAAAAGAAAGTTAAAAAAAAAGCATGAAATAATTTTCACACTTACAGATAACATATTTTTTCCTCCAACAGAATTATGGGCCATTGTTAACAATGCTGGAATCGTTAAAGGCTTTTCAGTAGAATTCTCCAGCATGAAGGATTTTAAAGATTGCTTAGATGTCAACACACTCGGTCCAGTGAGAGTGTCAAAAGCCTTTCTTCCTTTACTGAAGCAATCAAAAGGGAGAATTATCAACATTACGAGTCCGGCTGGTAAGTTGCGTTGGTATATATTTTAACGTTGTTTCATACAAAGATAAGCGTCTTATTTTGTAAAAATACTTCCTTTTCGGTAACATGGTAGAATGTTGCAGTAGGTTCAATTCGGTTGCAAAAGGTTCTGTTTTAGGGCCTATTGACAACATGAACAGCTACAGGGGAAAGGGTCTCGTGATCAAATCCGTTAGAGTCACACATTTTACTCACACTTAAGAAAATAAGAGACCCAATATCGATTGTGACAGCAAGCATACAGCGTTTCGCATGGACAGTCAGACTGCTTGGTGAGAATTTGCCGGGTTTTCTCTAAATGAGCAAAAATAAAACATAAAGACACTACTTTTTCTATATGAATATATATATATATACCATGATTTCCGTATAAATCGCTATGAAATTTTTATTACGTATTATTTACGTCATAACCTTTGTTTAAGGAAATTAAATTGGGAATTAAGAAAACATTCTAATCAGTCCTGTTTTACTTAAATAAACTAGAAAACTATCTCAACAGCAGTACCCCGGTGTGATTCAACTGTGGCTTTTAGTTCGTCATTACATCTTTGATTCTGGGTGACCGAGTAGCTCATTTGGGAAATCAAGTTAACCAAGTCAATGTACGAAAATGCAGCTGGCTTTCTTTCTAATGGAGCTGGCAAACACTTAGACAGCTTGGTCTTGGATGCCTTAATGCTAGCGCTGCACAGACGTTACTCACTTTGCATTACCCAGGGGGAGAGTGCAACTTGAAGATAAGCCACGGACGCAGAGTAACAATGCCCCCCGCAACGCTCTGGGATCCTATTAGGACCAGGACCTACGGTTTAAAGTGGATTCCGAACCACTACAAACACCCATGGCACCACCGGGATTCGAACCCGATACCTGTGGTACCCAGCGCCAGAGCGCTAGCCACTCGGCCATCAGGCCTTTGTACTGCACGAAATTTGGCAATCGAATTTAATACTGTCTGCTGCGTAGTAACACTAGAGTCAATGCACTATTACTGCTTCGCACGGTCTGTGATAGTTATAGTTACAATAGTTGTTAACCATAGTTATAGTTATCATAGTCATTAACCATAGCTATAGTTACCATAATTAAACCATAGGTATTATTTACAAGTTTCTACCTTGCCAATCCAGTATATAATGGGAGTAAAAATCATCATTAAAGAATAGGATAAAAAAAGTAGCGTTTATATTTCAGAAACCAAGATTTAACAGCCAACTTATTAGATGTCCTAAGTATAGAAACTCGGTTTGACAACCCACAAGCGTAGGTAAACTTCCCATGTCTTTACCGAGGATTGACACGACAAATTATTAGTCCGAAAAGTTATAACATTAGGTTTGAGGAGAAGGAGAGGGTACGAACCTCTTAATATACCTCCCTGAAGGTATGAGTTCGAAACTGTGATTGCAATAACTTTGGTGTAGTACAGAAAGTCTCCCGTGGCTCCCCTTGGATAAAGCTGAATCTATTATATATCTAATATCAAAGGATCACAGTTTAAAGTTCATTGATAACATTATCTCAGTTACTTGTTAAAGATTAAAAATCAACCTTGTCTTTAATCGCCATTTATTTAGCATAGATAGCAATGCACGTAATTTCATAAGAATTAAATTGTGCAAAATAAATAGATTCATCAAGATAGTATTTAATTGATACTTTTCACATAATAGAGAGTTTTTACATACAGTATTTTGGACGTCCGTTATTTTTTTCTCCATAGCGCGCTTGCTCATAGGAAATTGCGCATGCGTATCTGTAATAATGTTTCCTATGAGCATGCGCGCTAGGCAGAAAAAGCTAACGGACGTCCAAAATACGGTATGCAAAAACTATCTATTATGTATAGAAACGCTATTTTACATTATTCATTGTTTGTAATTTTCTATTTTATAAGTAATTCCTAATATCTAATATTTTTTAAATCTAAAAATTCATAGTAATGCATTGGTATACATTTCTTTCCTTTACAGGAGTCTTTCCCATACCATTTTGCACACCTTATTGTACTAGCAAATATGCTGCAGTAGGATTCAACGATTGTTTTAGATTCGAAATGGATATATGGGGAATCAAAGTTATATCTATAGAGCCAGATATGTTCCAGTAAGTAGCACTTCTGTATTTTTTTTCCCTATTACACAATGTATTACATAAATTTTTATAACAGATGCAAATTTAAAAGAATTATTATTATTCGACTACAAATAAAGATTTGTCCATGTACTACAGGGTGGACGAAACGTCTTAATGGTGCAGCATCTCGGCCTTTACTAGATCTTTAATGACTTCAAGAAGAAGGGCACGTTGAGGTTAATGCGAACACTTGAGTTTTTATTTACAAACAATAAATTTATTTACAGAACTATATTTATATAAAAATGAAAAGTAAAGATAATTTGATTCATTTCACTCGATGGTCAAAGATTTTCAGAGTTCTCGAATCTACGTCGAATCTATTTCACCAGGTCTGTAGTAGACTTTAACTGTCATCCAGCATGATACATGAAACATCAAGGGGCTCACTTTGGAAACAGGTGGAAAACGCTGGCCTATTCAGTCACTTCAGAGAAAACAAGTCATATAAGAAATAAATTTAAAAGTCAATTTCTACTTTTTTTTTTTTTTTTTCACTATATTGCAGAAAGTCCTTTATAAATAATTTTCATTCATTTTTTAAGTTTATCTGGCGCCATCTATTGGTAGAGATATGCAACTTAAATATAAAAAAACCTAAAATTAATTAAATTTAATTACTGAATTAATATTTGAAAAACTGTATTAACATCCAGTGTCATCCATTACAAGTTCAAAAAATCTATTTTAACTTGAATAGATGAATACAAAGTATTTTATGAACGATTGAAAATCTGAACAAGATATATATAGGGAGAATGTGAACTAATAGAAGGAATTGAAAAATTTAATTACTGAATTAATATTTGAAAAAATTGTATTAACATCCAGTGTCATCCACTAAAAGTTAAAAAAAAAAATGCATTTGAACTTGAGTGGATGAATACAAAGTATTTTATGAACGATTGAAAATTTGAACAAAAATATATAGGGAGAGTGTGAACTAATAGAAGGAATTGAAAAAGAAAAACAACACTTCTGACCGACTTGTCGCAGAACTCTTTCTTTTTTTCCACCAAAAATCTCCTTTTAAAAAAAATCCGTCAAGAGCGGGTGGGTTAGCTTCCTGCACTTCTCATTAATTTCTAAAGAATTTAAAACTGGTACTCTAAAAATTAAAAAAATACTAAAATAAATAAAAGTAAGATAAAAATAAAAAGTTGAAATTAAAATTAAAAGAATTTAAATTAAAAAAAAAAATTAAATTCTAAAAATTAATTTAAATTCTCTACAATTACGGAACAGTTATAGATGCCATAAAAATATTGTATAAGATTAAAATTGTTATTGCTGAAGGTGCGGCCGTAACGATGAATCTGTGATAAAAGCATTAATTAAGTCCCCCCCCCACGTAAAAAAGCCGTTCACGGAACCAAAATTCTGGTATTTTCTTTTTCTTTTTTATATATATACAGTAGAATCTCTGTAAGTCGAACTTCAAGTGAGACGCCAAATAATTCGAGTTATAGAGTTTTCGACTGATGGAGGAATTTGACTTACGCGGATTTTGTAAGGGAAATATTCGACTTGTAGAGGTTTAGTTTCTTTCAAACTTTCTAACTTATTTTGAGTTAGAGAGGTAAAATAAATAAAAATTTAAGTTACAAAGGTAATAAACATATTTATTTGCAACTTAAAAGTTATATTATGTACTACAATAAAAAAATCAAAATAATTAAGAAATATTTTCAAATGATCGAATTGTAAAGGTTGTAAAATAAAACATTGCTAATGTTCGAGATACAGAGGTCCAATTTTTTTTCGAGTTACGGAGGGAAAGTATATACCAAAATGGATTGTGGTTATTGACTAATTATTTCGACATATAGAGGGTTGAAATTTCGAGTAATGGAGGTTTTGGGGCTTGAAGGGAAGGGAACAAAATTTTTTTTCGAGTTTTGGAGGTTTTCAACTTATCGAGGTTCGATTTAAAGAGGTTCTACTGTATTCATTTTTTGATAATTTCTGTCTATTACTTTTATTTTACAAAAGGGGTAAAAAAGAAAAATGAACCTAACTGTGGTCCCTAGTCGGCAAAAGAATTAAAGTGTACAGCCAGGTCGTTCTCCTCTTGGCCATGGACCTCCAATTTTTGATCTTAATAACATTAAAATCAGATCTAAACAGTCGATCCATCACTTTTTTGTCTTCCTCTCGGTCGTTGTCCAAAAGGGATTGCATTGAATGTCACTTTCCATTTGACCGGCCCTTTTTTTTCAATTCCTTCTTTTAGCTCACACTCTCCCTATATATATTTTGCTCAAATTTTCAATCGTTAATAAAATACTTTTATTCATCCACTCAAGTTCAAATACATTTTTTGAACTTGTAGTGGATGACACTGGATGTTAATACAGTTTTTTTCAAATATTAATTACTGAATTAATATTTGAAGCCTTAATCTAGATCCTAGATCTAGACCTAGTTTCTCTAGATCTTAACCTAGATCTAGTTATATATATTTAATATTTTAGCCTTTTTAGTCAGTAATTAATTTTCAGTAATTAATTTTAGTTTTTTTTTCGATTTAAGTTACATGTATCTATCAATAGATGGCGCCAGATAAACTTAAAAAATGAATAAAAATTATTTATAAAGGACTTTCTGCAATATAGTGCAAAAAAAAAAAAAGTAGGAATTGACTTTAAAATTTTTTTTATATTACTTGTTTTCTGTCAGTTTAATAAATTTTAGAATGTGAATATCTCTAAAAAAGTTTGTAAAGTTCAAAATTGTATCTTCTTCGCCGATTTCCATCGTCATTGATACCCCCAAAAAATAGTTCGTAGCACTTTTCTTTCAAAGATTACCAACATTTTCTCTTCTCTTGCTGTTAGTGACAATGTTTCAGACACATATGTTAATACTTGTTTTTTTTTTTTTTTATAAACAAGCAAGCAATTAATACTATTAAATGTTTGATTAGAAATTTTAATATTTTTTTTTTCTATTTTACCGAACGTTAAAGTTTTGCAGTCAATTTTAAATATTTATAATATAATATAAACATTTTATGAAAGTTATTTTAATTCATTGAACTTTTATATATATTTTTTATTTAAATAAATTTTCGTTCGAAATTAATTCAGTTTCTTACCAAAAAAAATTTTTTTTACTTTTTCAGAACCGGACTTACAGATCCAAAAGTTCTTGAAGAAAAATTTGATTCCTCATTAAAAGATTTGGGAAACAGCAGAGAAGAAGAATTTAGTGAAGAATTCATTGATTCTGTTAAGAAAACAAAGGATTTTTTCATTTCATTTGCTTGTCCACAAGTTAGTTTGGCTGTAGATGACTTAGAATCGGCCATTTGTTCGACATATCCTGATCCTACATACAGACCACGGAGACATATTGCCTTTCGTTTTGCGTTATTTTTTTACGAGAACTTGCCAAAATGTTGTCAATTCTTTTCACTTAAAGTAGCTTCTTACATATTTCTCTCAAACCCACAAAAGAAAAAGAATTTATAAGCAAAGCAATCCCTTAATAGAGCTTAAGAAAAAAATGTCATGAATTTTTATGTTTGATTGTAAGTATAAATAACTTTTGTTATATCTTTTAGTAATACATAGTGTTTTGTAATGCATAGAATTATTTGTGGAATAAAATTTGTTTTTTATAACAGTGTAATTCTAAAAAAAATGTTTTTCTTTTTTTTTTTTTTTTGTATATACTTTAAACAGAAATTATAATTATATATATTATAATAAAATTATACTTTAAACATCATTTTTATTCAGTATTCTTGTATGGATTTTTCAAAAATATGTTATTTTTCATACCACTTGAATGACAGCAACATCTAGATCAGGGTGGCCAACCCAAATGATCTTGCCGGCCACTTCGGAAATGCATCAAAACTTCGAAAAATAGTGAGTTATTATTATTGTGTTTACTATTATTCTTGCATGTAAACCTAATACAGTAATAATGATAGTAAATGCACACTGTAAATAAATATATAACACTGAAAATGAAATATAAAATATATATAAATATAAAAAAAAAAAAAAAAAAGAAAATCATTAAGAAATATTTATTTTACTAATGCGATATTTGTTTCTCCACTCTTTCACTTAGCTTTTGGCAAATCGATCTCAATTTGGGTATTTGCACATCGTAATTGGTATTGCAGATTAGAGTCCGATTATGTTTGAGCGTATTTTGCGTTTAGTCAATTTCATTTTAGAAAAAACGATTTGCAGGTGTAAGTTGAACCAAAAGCGCTAACTACTGCAACTAAGAGTATGATTTGTTTTGCTATCAACAATCAACTGTGCGTATCTACGGATATTCACTGCGTCACTGAGGTCATTTTAAGTGCAATGTAAAGTGTTCGATTTGCAGGTGTAAGTTGAACCAAAAGCGCTAACTACTTCAACTAAGAGTATGATTTACTTTGCTAACAATAATCAACTGTGCGTATCTACGGATAATCACTGCGTCACTGAGGTCATTTTAAGTGCAATGTAAAGTGTTCGATTTGCAGGTGTAAGTTGAACCAAAAGCGCTAACTACTTCAACTAAGAGTATGATTTACTTTGCTAACAATAATCAACTGTGCGTATCTACGGATAATCACTGCGTCACTGAGGTCCTTTTAAGTGCAATGTAAAGTGTTCGATTTGCAGGTGTAAGTTGAACCAAAAGCGCTAACTACTGCAACTAAGAATATGATTTGCTTTGCTATCAACAATCAACTGTGCGTATCTACGGATAATCACTGCGTCACTGAGGTCCTTTTAAGTGCAATGTAAAGTGTTCGATTTGCAGGTGTAAGTTGAACCAAAAGCGCTAACTACTGCAACTAAGAGTATGATTTACTTTGCTAACAATAATCAACTGTGCGTATCTACGGATAATCACTGCGTCACTGAGGTCCTTTTAAGTGCAATGTAAAGTGTTCGATTTGCAGGTGTAAGTTGAACCAAAAGCGCTAACTACTTCAACTAAGAGTATGATTTACTTTGCTAACAATAATCAACTGTGCGTATCTACGGATAATCACTGCGTCACTGAGGTCATTTTAAGAGCAATGTAAAGTGTTCGATTTGCAGGTGTAAGTTGAACCAAAAGCGCTAACTACTTCAACTAAGAGTATGATTTGCTTTTGCTATCAACAATCAACTGTGCGTATCTACGGATAATCACTGCGTCACTGAGGTCATTTTTAAGTGCAATGTAAAGTGTTCGATTTGCAGGTGTAAGTTGAACCAAAAAGCGCTAACTACTGCAACTAAGAATATGATTTACTTTTTGCTAACAATAATCAACTGTGCGTATCTACGGATAATCACTGCGTCACTGAGGTCCTTTTAAGTGCAATGTAAAGTGTTCGATTTGCAGGTGTAAGTTGAACCAAAAGCGCTAACTACTGCAACTAAGAGTATGATTTACTTTGCTAACAATAATCAACTGTGCGTATCTACGGATAATCACTGCGTCACTGAGGTCCTTTTAAGTGCAATGTAAAGTGTTCGATTTGCAGGTGTAAGTTGAACCAAAAGCGCTAACTACTTCAACTAAGAGTATGATTTACTTTGCTAACAATAATCAACTGTGCGTATCTACGGATAATCACTGCGTCACTGAGGTCATTTTAAGAGCAATGTAAAAGTGTTCGATTTGCAGGTGTAAGTTGAACCAAAAGCGCTAACTACTTCAACTAAGAGTATGATTTACTTTGCTAACAATAATCAACTGTGCGTATCTACGGACAATCACTGCGTCACTGAGGTCCTTTTAAGTGCAATGTAAAGTGTTCGACTTGTAGGTGTAAGTTGAACCAAAAGCGCTAACTACTGCAACTAAGAATATGATTTGCTTTGCTATCAACAATCAACTGTGCGTATCTACGGATAATCACTGCGTCACTGAGGTCATTTAAGAGCAATGTAAAGTGTTCGATTTGCAGGTGTAAGTTGAACCAAAAGCGCTAACTACTGCAACTAAGAATATGATTTGCTTTGCTATCAACAATCAACTGTGCGTATCTACGGATAATCACTGCGTCACTGAGGTCATTTTAAGAGCAATGTAAAAGTGTTCGATTTGCAGGTGTAAATTGAACCAAAAAGCGCTAACTACTTCAACTAAGAGTATGATTTACTTTTGCTATCAACAATCAACTGTACGTATCTACGGATAATCACTGCGTCACTGAGGTCATTTTAAGTGCAATGTAAAGTGTTCGATTTGCAGGTGTAAGTTGAAGCAAAAGCGCTAACTACTGCAACTAAGAGTATGATTTACTTTGCTAACAATAATCAACTGTGCGTATCTACGGATAATCACTGCGTCACTGAGGTCCTTTTAAGTGCAATGTAAAGTGTTCGATTTGCAGGTGTAAGTTGAACCAAAAGCGCTAACTACTGCAACTAAGAATATGATTTGCTTTGCTATCAACAATCAACTGTGCGTATCTACGGATAATCACTGCGTCACTGAGGTCATTTTAAGAGCAATGTAAAGTGTTCGTTTTGCAGGTGTAAGTTGAACCAAAAGCGCTAACTACTGCAACTAAGAATATGATTTGCTTTGCTATCAACAATCAACTGTGCGTATCTACGGATAATCACTGCGTCACTGAGGTCATTTTAAGAGCAATGTAAAGTGTTCGATTTGCAGGTGTAAGTTGAACCAAAAGCGCTAACTACTTCAACTAAGAGTATGATTTGCTTTGCTATCAACAATCAACTGTGCGTATCTACGGATAATCACTGCGTCACTGAGGTCATTTAAAGTGAAACATAGAACCTATTATATTAGAGGTTCCAAGATGCGCGTGCATCATAAGTTCGCAGAATATAACGTAATTATTCTGCAAATTCATAAATAAAACAGGTAATATCTGTCACATATTCGCAAGAATATTATTTTAAAATCAAAGTTAATTTTTCTCATAATTTCGGCAGTTAATTTTTGAACATATGGATGGATACATATTGCATTTTTTAATGCACTGGTTTTTACTACTTTGGACATTATAAAATAACTACATTTTGTAAAAGTGATATAAATCACAGGGGTCAGAAAAATATTCAAGGTGGGCCGGTGATGGCCAAGGTGGCCACCCTGATCTAGATCAAGTCCATGAACTCGTGTGTTGTCAAACAATGAAAAATTTCCTAAACTGATTAATCATGATAAAGGATAAAAAATGTAGCTTATTTGTGTCCTTAATCTTGCAGAACAAAGAAACAGGGCATCCAAAGGGAGCAGTCTGAGTTTACCCACCCTGTTACGCCCCGGGGCACTGGGTACCCATTTTAGTTGCTTTTTTATGACATGCATGGGATACAGTGGGGCTATTCTAACCCGAATCCACTTGAGGTTTCAACGTATTAAAAGCATAGTTTAATTTTAAAATAGATTCATTCAATATTAAGTTTTAAACGGCAAATTTGGGGGAAAAAAAGCACAGGCCAACAGATATAGAGATTTTGAAAGTATAATTGTAAAATTGATATTCATGAAAGAAAAGAAATCTTTTCAACCACATCTATTGAGGAAATCTTGCTGTAGAACTTTCAGTATAAGTCTTTTTGGATTATAATAGCTTAACAATTAAGACAATAAGCTTACAGAAAACAAATAACAATTTTAAAAATCTCCTTGAAACTGCTCACATGTATCAAATGTCTTATCAAAATAAGACAATAAGCTTATAGAAAGCAAATAACAATTTTAAAAATCTTCTTGAAACTGCTCACATGAATGAAATGTCTTATCAAAATAAGACAATAAGCTTATAGAAAGCAAATAACAATTTTAAAATCTTCTTGAAACTGCTCACATGTATGAAATGTCTTATCAAAATAAGACAATAAGCTTACAGAAAGCAAATAACAATTTTAAAAATCTTCTTGAAACTGCTCACATGTATCAAATGTCTTATCAAATAGGTAGCTAAAATTGTTTAATTAGTCGTCCATTTGGAAATGCTTTCAATTTTTCTCTTTCTGTGCAGTGCAAAAATTAGTTTATTTTCATAAAACAAAAGTATTTCGCTCCCTAAATCAATAAATATAAATAAAAACTAAAATTATAATTATCAATGAATGAAATATAAGCAATTTTTCATATATGCACAAATTTTTAATCGTATTTATGAATGAATAAATAAAACAATATTATCCTTTTTTTTTTATCCTATGCCCATTTCCGACCTCTCGGTCATTAGTCGACAAGCAGACCAATAAAGTAAAGAACAACAAAAACATTAAGTAAAGGCAATGACAGTAATAGAAAAAGGGATACAGTTAAGAACAGCAGGGCATATGATGAAATGCTCTCCAGTCATGGGCACGCCAAAGTCACAAATGGGGCAGAGATCTGTATCAGCCTGTCCTATTCTATACTGGTGGCTCTGTAAGTACTTATGGCCAGGGACAAAAGCAGGTCACCCCGACAACTCTAGGCAAGGAACTGGAAATTAGATGAAACACCACACTCAACAATGCCCATAATATCCATGTTGTGTTTAAAAATAAAAATCCTTCAGTTCGGAGAACTTGTTGTGAGTAAAACCAAATGGACCACCAAGTAAAAATAAAATGTCATGGGTGAAACCAAATGGACCACCAAGTAAAACCAAATGACATGGGTAAAACCAAATGGACCACAAAGTAAAACCAATGGGCAAATGTCATGGGCAATCCAAAAAGGACATAAAAACACATAAACATTGGATTAGACCTATGCTGGAAGCAGATTTTTTCTCATTGACATCTCTATTCATATAACACTTGCCAAGAGTTACTTTTAAGGCGACAAGTAGTCAGTCGTTTAGCGAGAAAAGGGGTAACCACGAGTGACTTCACCCCTAACAATATTGTCTACATTGCATCTATTGCAGAATGATCCTCATGCCAATAACTACGTCCTTGTCATGTATAATGACATATAGACGTAATTTAATAAAGTATCTTGGCAACTTTATAGATAATGCAATTTTGTACATAAGATGAAAAGGAGACTCTCAATAAACAATAGTCATAAAAGGTTCTTGTTACTATTGTGTGAATTTTTTTATTGGTATCATAAATCTAAGCATAATATTTTCAATGAATTATGAATGTTAATTAAGTTATTAACAAAAAAACATTTCAAATGAATTTGAATGTTTTAAATGAATTATGAATGTTAATTAAGTTATTAACAAAAAAATATAAATTTTATGTAGTGGGCCTACAATTATTTTAAGGTTTTTAAAAAATTAACTTAAAAATTTAATTTTAAAATTTTGTCCGCTACTTCAAAAAATTGAAAACTACTGACGTAAGAGATGATCGATAACACGCACCCACACACACAAATCCAAGCATTTTTCATATAGAAATGCACAAATGATCTCTCATGAAGCTTACATTGGAGCAACTCGATTGTAACTTGGTGTGGTTGAGTTGAGACTTTAGACACAGGTTCAAGAACTCACAGCTTTATTTACACACACACAAACACACACATAAACAATTAGAGATAAACAAATATTTAACATTCTTAAAAATATATAGTTATATATTCGTGGAAGGATTCTACTTTTAAGCCGAAAATACACTGAAGTGACAAAAGTCATGGGATAGCAATATGCAAATCTTCAGATGGCAGTAGCATCGCGTAGAACAGGTATAAATGCGCAGTGCTTCCGCAGAGCTTTCATTTCTGTTCAAGTTATTCATGTGAAGAGGTTTTGACGTGATGATGACCGCACGACGGGAATTAACAGACTTTGAACGCGGAATGTTAATTGGAGCTAGACGCATGGGTCATGCCATTTCGGAAATCGTTAGGGAATTCAACATTCCCAGATCCACTGTGTTAAGAGTGTGCCGAGAGTATGAAATTTCAGGCACAACATCCCACCATAGACAGCGCAGTGGTCGGCCACCTGCACTTAACGACCCAGACCGGCGACGTCTGCAAAGAGTCGTAAATTCTAACAGACAAGCAACACTGCGTCAAATAACCGCAGAAATCAATGTGGGACGTACAAGGGACTTGTCTGTTAGAACTGTGCGGAGAAATTTGGCTTTCTTGGGTTATTCCAGCAGAAGACCGACTCGAGTGCCTTTACTGACAGAACGACATCGCTTGCAGCGACTCTCGTGGCCACGTGAGCATATCGGTTGGTCCCTAGATGAATGGATAACCGTGGCCTGGTTCGATGAGACACGATTTCAGTTGGTAAGAGCTGATGGTAGGGTTCGAGTGTGGCACAGACCCCACGAAGCCATGGACCCAAACTGTCAGCAAGGCACTGTTCAAGCTGGTGGTGGCTCCGTAATGGTGTGGGCTGTTTTTTCATGGCATGGACTTGGTCCTCTGGTGCGACTGGACCGAACATTGATTAGAAATGCTTATGTTCAGCTACTTGGAGATCACTTGCAGCCATTCATGAACTTCATGTACCCAAACAACGATGGGATTTTTATGGATGACAATGTGCCATGTCACCGGGCCACAACTGTTCGCGATTGGTTTGAAGAACATTCTGGACAATTCCAACGAATGATCTTGCCACCTAGATCGCCCGACATGAATCCCATCGAGCATTTATGGGACATTATCGAGAGGTCTGTTCGTGCCCAAAAAATCCTGCACCATCAACGCTTTTCACAATTGTGGACGTCTATCGAGACAGCATGGTTCAATATTCCTGCAGAAGACTTCCAACGACTTGTTGAGTCCATGCCATGTCGAGTTGCTGCACTTCGCCGGGCGAAAGGAGGGTCGACACGATATTAAGAGGTATCCCATGACTTTTGTCACTTCAGTGTAATATCGGGTAAGCACTGGATGTAATATACTTCTCCGGTTAGAGCCTGTAGGCCAACAAATATACAGGGTTGTGCTAAATATATTTCCACTCGGGATGAGAGATTACAATCTAAACGTTTCTTAACAGAAGCCCGGGTTGTGCTGTACCTCCTCTCAGGGGTTGGCCTGATGGTCAATTGGCTAGCTCTTTGGCCTTTGGTACCACAGGCTTAAGGGTCAAATCCTGGCTGTGGCATGGATGTTTGTTAGTGGATCGCAATCCACTTTAAGATGTAGGTTCCGTAGAGCGTCACGGGACCGACATCTTAAAGCTCATATGACCGTAGAGCGTCACATAGCCCAATCAGACTTCTTCTCACCCACATCATTCTCAAACTGTAAAGGCACAATTGGGCTCTAGGCACAGCGATGTGGTGTGGTGTAGTAGTAGTAATGGTTCGGAATCCATGTTAAACTGTAGGTCCCTGTCTAATTAGTATAGAGTGTGCACAAAATGACAGTAGTGCGACATACTAAACCAAACTTATCCTCTCGGAGAGAAACTGTAAGAGTAGTTTAATTAATCGTTTCTCAGAGGCAGGACCAGTTGCGTTGTACTTCCTCTCGGGTGAGAGTCTCGAGGACTGCTGACCATTTCTCCTGAACGCCACAGAGGACGCTCTGGCAGTGCGCAGCAGGAAGCACGGTTACAGTATAATTTTTTTTTTTATTATTTTTTTTTTGATTTTTAAACATTCATTGTACTTTTTCAAAGAATCATTCGCATGATGATGATAAACCCCAATTAAAAAAGTAGATTATTTTTATCATACAACAGAATACACTGAAATTTAAAAAAAAAAAAAAAAAAAAATGATTATGAAAAATTTAATCAAATTCATTATCAATTATAATGAATTCCCGGTTTACCAACTATATTGATCTAAAAATTATTTATTTTTTAAAAGTAAGAAAAATCTACAAATACAATAAAAAAATCTTGTTATACTTCTCTTTTGTAAGTTCTTTTAAACAACCTTTTAAAAATTCATACAAAAACAGAGACAGTCTTTCGCGTCGAGTTTTCACAATTCTTTCTCGAAAGAACAACCTAAACAAACATAATAAGAGGAGTTGTTATTGATTCCACTTCTAAGTCGAAAATAATGTGAGGTATGGGCTGGATGCGCAAAATATACCTCCTATCCGGTGATAATCTATAGGCCAACAAATACACAGGGTTGTGCTAAATATATTTATTCTCGACATGAAAGATTGCAAACTAAACGTTTCTCAACAGAAGAGCTGGTTGCGCTGTGCTTCCTCTCAGGAGGCGGCCTGATGGCCAGTTGGCTAGCGCTCTGGAATTTGGTACCACAGGCTTCAGGTTTAATTCCTGGCGATGGCATGGATGTTTGGTAGCGGTTCAGAGTCCATTTTTAAACTGTAAGTCCCTGTCTACTTAGACTAAAGTGAGCACAAAATGACAGATAAAAACAAATGAAAACAAACCAAACCAATCCACTCGGGTCAGAGTCTCGAGGCCTACTGGTCATTTCTCCTAAACGACACAGGGGGCGCTTTTGCAATGCATAGGAGGAAGGGCGATTACAGTATATAATTTTTTTTTTTTTTTTACTTTTTAAAAACTTTATTTTGTATAGAATCATTCGCATGATGATGATAAACCAAAATTAAAAGCAGATTATTTTTATCATTCAACATAATACACTGAAATAAAAAAAAAAATAAATAAAAGAGAGAAAAAAAATGATTACGAAAAATAGAAAAATTCGTTATCAATTATAATGAATTCCTGTTTTACCAACTATATTGCTCTAAAAATTATTTATTTTTTAAAAGTAAGAAAAATCTACATATACAATAAAAAAAAAAAAAATTCTTGTTATACTTCTCTTTTTGTAAGTTCTTTTAAGCAACTTTTAGAGGAATAAAAAAAATAAAAGATTCGTATCAAAACACATCGCTTCTGTAATTATATTAGAAAGGGAAGTTTTTTTTATTCATCGATAAGGAACAAAGCAGTACATTTGCGAGGTCAAAGTCCAATTGATTAGAAGAGACAGTCTTTTCGCGTCGAGTTTTCACAGTTCTTTCTCGACAGAACAGCCTAAACAAACATTATAAGAGGAATTGTTACTGAAGTAGTGAGGATTTTTTTAAATAAAAATGCATCTCATCGGAAGATATGCTCTCGTGGGAGTTACCCACTTTCTCTGCACCGGTTTAGCTTTGAAAGTACTAAGTTATATTTTGCCATGTTTTCTCACATGTTATTACGGTTGTGCTGCCAAATTTCTTATGTGCGCCATAGTAGCGCAATTGACTTTTGGATTTACGAAGAAAAAATTTTTGAGCGATAAAATACAACCAGATAATAAGGCTGTACTAATCACAGGTATATATTTTGATTTGATTTATATTGATTATAGATTTTAAAAGATTTTTTAAAGTTTTTAATTAATTAAAATATATATAAGGTAATTTTTGAATCAAATATCTAAACATAAGAAACATATCAGTTTATTATTGTTATTTTTTATATAATAATCGCAAAGTACTATTAATACCGTATTACGAACAAAAAAGAAATGTTAAAATTTAATAATCTATTTTGAATAAAATATACATTTTATTAAATTAAATTTTTTTTTTTTTTAAATCAAATATTCTTATTTAAATCGAAATTTTATTCTTTTTTTAATTTTAAAAAAAATTTATTTAATTAAAATATAAATTTAATTAAATTTATTTAAATTTTAATTCTTATAAAAATTATTATTTTTATTTAAATTTAAATTTTATTAATTTTTAAATTTATTTAAATGAAATACAAGTTTAATTCAATTTATTTAAATATAAATAATATATAGTAATTAATATATAATATAATAATGTTTATATAAATATAAATTTCAAAACAAATTAAATTATTTTTTTATGTTTAATTAAATTTATTTCAATTTTAATTTTTATAAAATTAATTTTTTTTTTTATTTAAATAAAAAAGTAAAAGTAAAACATTAAAAAGTCTTTAATGTTCTTTAAGGTTAATTATTAAGTATAAACTATTAAGTATTAAACTTTTTAGCATCAATAAAATATCTTGAGTTAAAATTTTTAAAATTAAAAAATGAATATTATTCCTCTATTGATTCTATTTATTGATAAATTGTTTACTTTTATAAATAAATATAAAACAAAACAACTTGTGTTTTTTTCAAAGGTATTATTTTGTATATGGTTAAAAAATTGCAATTAGAATAATTAGAATAATAATAATTTAGTAAAAGCAAAAAGTAGTTAATCATGTAGTTATATACAATCTTGTAGTTATATACACTTGTATATACAATGTAGATTTTAATTAATATAAGTTTTTTATTGATATTTAATTATCAGAAGTGAAATATTCTGATTGAAAATAAATTACTTGGTTGAATATCTAAAAATATCTTTTAAGTAGTAATTACAGATAAAAAAGCAAATATGAAAATCAGTTTTTAAGTAAATTCAAATAGATAAAGATTTAAATTTAACTGATAAGAAAAAAATTATTTAATATGATATTTAGGCTGTAAGTTTCCATTTTTTTTTTTTAACATATAGATTGAATTTCACGTTTGTTGCTTTTAAACTAATTTGAAGCATTTCATAATAAACAATGTTTTTTAAAGATTATTTAATTTATTTTTGATGAAATTTAATGAAAATGATTACTGTAGAGCTATATGGAGGCAATATTTTAAATTAGCGTTTGTATAGAAAAATGTTAATGACAGTAAAATATGATTTATTTCGCCATGAATTATAATGAATAATACTTATTTCTAACGTATTTTGAAGAATTTCATAATAAACAATGCTTTTAATGTAGTAGATAATTTAAATTCTTAGTCATGAAATTTAATGAAAATAATTACTGTAGATCTATACAGAGGAAATATTTTAAATTAGCGTTTGTCTAAAAAAATTTAAATGATATTAAAATATGAACTATTTTACCTTGAATTATAATGAATAATTCCTATTTTTATTTTCTAAACAGGAAATTTTTAGAGGTAATTTATAACATTTTCCTGTTTCCTAATTGTCAAAAGTATTTCAGTGCATATTTGTTGTTATACATATTGAGTATAAGGATGTAAATAATGATTTAAACGTATTTTATTTTATTTTGAGGAAATTAAACACTGAGTAATAATTCTTGTAATTATTTTATTTCTAGTAATAATAGTAATAATTCTTGATCTAGTAAATAGCAATAATAGCAGCACTAATTCTAGTAAATTCTGGTAATTATTAATTTAATTAATTTATTGTAATTATTTCTTGCAATTATTAATTAAAATTAATTATTAAATAATAATTCTTGTAATTATTAATTAAAACTAATTATTAAATAATAATTCTTGTAATTATTCAAAAATATGAGTTATTCTGGCAATAGTCCAATTGAAACTAAAAATGAATTTTTCTTGGTAATATTTAGTTACATTTTTGTATAAGTATGTTTCCTGATCATTTACATTTTATTTATTTATTGAATAAAATTAATACATTAAAATGTTCCCAATATTTGTGATAAATTTTTGTAAATTAAGTATTATAATAATTAGAAAAATGAATATTATTCCTCAATTCATTCTATTTATTGACAAAAGATTGTTTACTTTTATAAATACATATAAAACAAAACAATTTGTGCTTTTTTCAAAGGTATTCTTTTGTATATGGCAAAAAAATTACAATATTATAATATATTTTGTGCACAGTAAAAATTTCTTAACTATCACTCCAAATCTATAATGATTTCAGAAAAAAAAAGAGAAGTGATTTCAAAAGAGCAGGAGTGGTCTTTAAACAATCCAAGTAAGACTGCGTTTAAAGGTTTAGTTTCTATTTAAAGGAAAGTTAGAATAGGCCAAACTGAATCAAAATAATTAAAGTCCCAATTTTAAAATGCTGTAAAAAAAAGAACGACTTGTCACAATTAGTTCAAATTTGAAGTGAGGAATACTTGAAGAAAGGGAAACAGTATGGCCTAAAAAAAATTTCACTGATTTTTCTCTTCCAATTTGTTATGACCTTGCCGTGCTGGATGGACTTTTCACTAACGGTGTCACAACTGTTGAATGACTTGGAAGTCATTTTTTCCGTCAAAAACCGAAAAAAAATCAAGCACATTGAACACTACAGTTTGCTAAATGTGCAACTCATGCCAAATACGTTGTAATTTCGATTCAAATATCACTGGCAACCGAATTCACTTTTTTTTTATACCGCTTACATCGCCATTTGTTAATACACTTTAGAACTATTTTTGATGCCGTACCGTTTCTCACTTCTTCAAGTAGCTTCAGTTCAAATTTGAGCTCATAGTTACGCGTGGTTCTTTTTTACAGCATTTTGAAAGCACTTTAATTATAATCACTCTGTAAATTAAGTTGCTTAGATGAGTCACTAATTTCAAATCCCAAAAAAATGTATTAGTAAATTTTAGATTAATTTATCTTTACAACATAAATTTCTTTCTATAATTTTGTAAAATCTACAGAGGGGTTGAAAAATATTTCTTATACTTTCAGTCATAAATAAAATTCTGTCGATTCTTTATCAAAATAATCTCAAGTTATGTTTTAACAATGGCTTGGTACTGATTAAAACTAGGAAGCAAATGCTATCTTGTTTTTGTAATTCTATAATTTCATACTTTCCTTGAAATAAAAAAATTCACATTAATTTAGACTTATCGATAAGAATCATAAGCAACAATTTTAGTTCATCAGGCTATGTAATAATCCATTATAAAAATTAAAGTAATTATGTGTATATACCAGCACATTGTATTGAAATGGCATTTTGCAAATTAAATTCTTCTTAAATAGAAAATTATTTGCCCATTTTATAGGATACCTAACTTTCACATACAAAGTATTCTGCATTAGATTTGAATATAAATAAGTAAAAAAGAATCATATTTCCTTCCTTAAATGCAAAATAATTTGCACATTATATTCCAAAGTGTGCTGTATAGTTTTTCAATATAAATAAATTTAATATAAAGTAATTTATAAAAGAAGGATTAATTATTATATGAAATATGCAAATCATTTTCCTTTATGAAAGGAAATTTTTATTTTTGTCTTTTATATATTTATATTTATATTTATTATTTTATTTTTATTTTATATTTTTTTATTTGAAAGTTAAATATAAATGAAAAAAATCAAATTTCTTCTCTAAATGCAAAATAATTTGCGTATTTTATATGATATCTAAACATGTGGTTCTTCTTATTCCACTTGGTTAACAACATCTAGAACAGGGGGGTGGCCAATACGCGGCCCGCTTAGAATATTTTTCGGGCCCGTGAGATTTATCACACTTTTGAAAAAATATATTTATTTTATAATGGCCAAAGTAGTGAAAACCAATATATTAAAAAATACAAATATATGTGCATACATGTATTCAAAAATTAACTGTCGGAATTATGAAAAAAATTAACCTTTGATTTTAAAATAATATTCTTGCGAATATATGACAGATATTGGCTGTTTTATTAATGAGTTTACAGTTATGAGTTCGCAGAATTAGATTATATTCTGCGAACTCATGATCGAGAGCATCTTGGAACATTTAATATAACGAGTTCTATGTTTCACTTTAAGTGACCGCAGTGACCATCCTAGATATGCACAGTTGATAGTTGATAGCAGAGCAAACCAGACTCTCAATTCAAGTTGTTAGTGCTTTTGGTACATCTTAAACCTGTGAATCTTTTTATTTTTCGAAAATGTAATGGACCAATCACAAAAGCATGCTCCAACATGACGGACGCTAACCTGCAAGACTAATTGCGAAGTGCAAATACCCAAATTGAGATCGATTTGAAAAAGCTAAGTGAAAGAGTGGAGAAGCAAATATCGCACTAGTAAAATAAATAATTTTCAATGACTTAATTTTTTTTATATTTATATATTTTTATATTTAATTTTTAGTGTAATATATTTTTTTTACAATATACGTTTAGTATAATTATTATTATATTATCTACGCTTACATGTAGGTATAATAGTAAGCACAAAAATAATAACTTATTATGTTTCAATTTTCACTCAAAAAATTTCTGTAGTGGGTCTAAATTTTAATATGGGGATGTATAATTTTATATGCGGCTCGCGGAGTTATGATGCATTTCCAAAGTGGCCCACAACATCATTTGGGTGGGCCACCCCTGATTTAGACCAAGTCCATGAACCCCTGTGTTCTTAAACGGTATAAACCGACGAGTTATGATAAAGGTAAAAATACAAATTTTTTTTTGTCCTTAATCTTACAGCAACAAAGACACGGGTCATTCGTAGAGAAAAGTCTGTCTGTACTTTTACTTAATTATACTCCGAGAACTGTTGTTGTCGTATGCCTCATGGAGTATATTGAGATATGGTAGAGGGGGTGCAGCTTCTGTTCTGATGGAGCACAAGATAAATGTCTGTCCGTAGATAAATGTCTGACTTCTTCTCCGTAACGCCCTTACAGTCATAAGAAACCGGGACCTAGTGCTTAAAGTGGATTCCGAACCACTACAAACATCCATGACACCACCGGGACTCGAACCCGAAACCTGTGGCACTGAGCACCAAAGAGCTAGACACTCGGCCGTTCAGGCCCCCTTTAATTCATAAATACGATTTAAAAACTTGTGCATATGTGAAAAATTGCTTATATTTAATTGATTGATATTTATAATTTTATTTTTTTTTATTCATATTTACTGATTTAAGGAGAGAAATACTTTTGCTTTGTGAAAATAAACTAATTTTACACTACAAAGAAAGAGAAAAACTCGGCCACTATGCACTCATTTTAATCATCTTTACGACATACATGAGTTACAGTGAGGCTATTCTAACCCTGGTGCACAATGAAAAACCCATTTATTTACAGATTATTCTCTATGAGAATTGAATATAAATGCGCTGTTTTAATTTTCTCAAAATACTAAAATTACATCAAATTCCCTAAGAATATAATTTAGTAATAAGAAGCTGAATCAAGTGCTCACTGATTTTAAAAGGATTAAAACTAATTCAAGCTGAATCACTTATTTTATTATGAACTCTTTACCTGTACAAGTTTCGCGAGTTTATTATAAATTATAACCATTTAATAAACTTCTAAGATTACAGATTATTAAAAATAACAGTAGTAGTGTGTAGATTGGTCAACCAGATTTTAACTGGGTGGTGGTTGGATGATACTTGAGACACAGGTTGGAGAATTCACAGCTTTATTGACACATGCACAAACATCACACACATACAATTAGAGACATACTATATTTAACACATTTAAAGACACATTATAGATTCGTGAAGGGCCTGAATGGTCGAGTGGCTAGCGCTCTGGTGCTCAGTACCACAGGTTTCGGGTTCGAATCCCGGAGTGCCATGGATGTTTATAGGGGTTCGGAATCCACTTTAAGCCACATGTCCTGGTCTCATATGACTGTAAGAGTGTCACGGTGAAAAGTCAGACTTCTACCTATGGGTGCGCCATCACAACCGAAGCTGCCCCCCTTTTCCTCCATCCATGAGTAAGATCACCATGGGATGTCCGTCCCGCACTGCAGGACATTGAGGATTAGTTACACAGATTCTTGAAAGTGCTCCACGTGTCGAAAACACGATACTCATCTACGCACAGGTGAGCGAAACATACTTCCTATCTTCGTGAGAGTCTGTACGCCTACTAATATGCAGAGTTTGCCTTAAATATATATATGAAAGACTGTAAACTAAACGTTTCTCAACAGAAGTGCGTGGATGCGGGTGAAAATCTCAAGGCTTGATGACCATTTCTCTTGAACACCTTCAATTATTATTATTTACAAATTATTATAAAAAATAACGTAATGAAAATAACATTAAGTAAATAATAAATTCAAGATTTGATTTACTCATAAATAGTTTATTTAAAAAATGCTCTGATAATCAGTGTGTAATAAAACATTAACTAAAGTGCATAAATTAATAACAATTGAGTGAACGATAAATTTCAGGGCATCTTAATATCAAAATTTTTCGGGCTGATAATCAGACAATTTTAAATTTACTTATATTTTATTTTATTATTTTGCAATATACATAACTTTATGTTTTGCATATTTTGCAGTTAGAAATAAATAATGGTTTTGTAATAACTATACATAGTTGTTCAATTCCTTCTATTATTTATAAAGGACTTTCTGCAATATAGTGAAAAAAAGTAGGAATTGATTAAAAATTTTTTTTTTTTTATATTACTTGTTTTAATTTGAACAAATTATTAAAAATGTACTAAATAGTTTGAAAGGTTCCAATATGTTTTTGACTAGTGCTTTCAAAAATTTTTTCATAGTATGTATTGATAGTTTCAATGCTGATTTATTTATTAATATATTCCAATCAATTTCAGGATGTGACTGTGGTTTTGGGCACCAGTTAGCCAAGCGACTGGACAAAGGCGGTTACCATGTCTTCGCAAGCTGTTTGAATCCCAATGGACCTGGAGCTGATGATTTAAAAAAGAGTTGCTCTAAAAGATTACAAATTGTTGAGATGGATGTAACTAAAGATGACAGTGTTAAAGAGGCTGTAAATTATGTGAAAGATAATTTGGGAACTTCTGGTAAGTAAGAATGCAATTCAATTATTCAATTCCTTCTATTAGCTCAGACTCTCCCTATATATATCTTGTTCAAATTTTCAAACGTTATTAAAATACTTTTTATTCATCCACTCAAGTTCAAATACATTTTCTTTGAAGTTGTAGTGGATGACACTTGATGTTAATACAGTTTTTTGAAATATTAATTCGGTAATTAAATTTAATTAATTAATTTTTTTTTTTATATTTAAGTTGCATATATCTATCAATAGATGGCGCCAAATGAACTTAAAAAATGAATGAAAATTATTTATAAAGAACTTTCTGTAATATCGTGAAAAAAAAAAAAGTAGGAATTGACTTAAAAATTTTTTTCTTTTATATTACTTGTTATTAGTATATTATAGAAATGCTGAAATTAAATTATTAATTATTACATAGCAAAGAAATTTAAATTATTTCGTTTTTAGTTATTATTTTAACTCCATCACTAAAAGTGAAAAAAACCCAACATTTTCTATATATTATCAAAATAATAAAATATTTGTAATATTAAATTGTTATTCTAAATAAAATATTCGACAATTATTACTAAATTTGATTTATATATATTTACTAAAATTAAAATATTCTATCTTTTCCTAAGTAATATATTTATAACTATCAATGTTGTGTTACATCCCAAAATGCATTATATGTGTATTGATTATGAATTTCACATAATACTTGTTACATAAATATGTACTTTTAAATATGTATTTTGTTCACATAAATATGTACTTTTTAAAGCATATTAGCCTAACTATAACAATTACTGAGGTTAGATTATCACGTATAGCAAACATTCTGTAGTTCTTATATCCTTATTAGAGGTATCATTAAAATATTTAAATGTGATAAATAGTTAAAAAAACTTAAAAGTTGGAAAACGATAATTATTTTGGAAAATAATATTTCAGGAACATTAAACCATAAACATTTTCTTTGATGCTTGTACTTTTAAACACAGCTTTTGATGATTTTTTTAACATAAAACCCTCAATCGCAATTCATTTGTGTGCGTAGACATAGAAGTTTATAGAATTCTCCATGAAATTGAACTGGAAACATTTTTCGCCAAATATCGCCACTAAAGTCAAACATCGCCAAAGTCAAATATCGAATTGAAATATCGCCATTTTTAGAGATATGTTTTAGGGAGAGAGAGAGAGTAGATATGTTTTTAGGGAGAGAGAGAGAAAAGAGTAAACATTTTAGAGAGAGTGAAAAATGAGAGAGAGAGAGAGAGAGAGAGAGAGAGAGAGAGAGAGAGAGAGAGAGAGAGAGAGAGAGAGAGAGAGAGAGAGAGATTTTAGAGAGAGAGAGAGAGAAAGAATAGACATGTTTTAGAATAGAGAGAGAGAGAGAGAGAGAGAGAAAGAATAGACATGTTTTAGAGAGAGAGAGAGAGAGAGAAGAATAGACATGTTTTAGAGAGAGAGAGAAAAGAATAGACATGTTTTAGAGAGAGAAAGAATAGATATGTTTCAGAGAGAGAGAGAGTGAGAGAGATATAAAAGAATAGACATGTTTTAGAGAGAGAGAAAGAATAGATGTTTCAGAGAGAGAGAGAGTTAACATTTTAGAGAGATAGAGAGAGTAAACATGTTTTAGAGAGAGAAAAAAAAGACATGTTTTAGAGAGAGAGAGAAAAGAATAGATATGTTTAGATATATATATATATAGATAGATAGATTTTAGAGATAGAGAGAGAGAGAGATAGAGAGATAGAGAGAGAGAGAGAGAGAGAGAGAGAGAGAGAGAGAGAGAGAGAGAGATAGATATGTTTTAGGAAGAGAGTAGATATGTTTTAAGGAAGACATAGATATACAAATAACATAGAACATATGTCTAATGTTCTATGTTATTCAATCAACATAATTCAGACATTTTAATAATATATTATGAAATACAGTAACTTTACATGAATTATTCAATTAAAATTTATCAGGATACAAATTCTGGATTACAAAATGTGTTGCACTGATAATTTTAGATATAGATAGTGTTGAAAACAATTAAAGGAACTAACGACAGGGACGAAAAAAAAATCCCGTGATAGGTTGTGATGTGATAAAAGATACCGAATCTTTGTTATAAATTGCAAAGAGTGTGGATAAAAAGTAGCAAAATATTTTTATTTTCCATTATACTTAAAATAGTTATTTTGTCTACGCATTAAACGACATAAATGAATTTAAAAAGAATAATAATTAAGTTAAAAAAACGAATTAAGGCTTCTTCTGCAATCTTTTTAATACGCTTTTATTAGTTTCACCTGTACGTTTGTTTGTAACTGACTCCTTGGACTCGATTTTACCCTACTTTAAGCGATCAGATTTATTGAAACATTGTAGACTTATCAAGGACCGACGACAGTAAAATATTTTGATAAGTTTATTATCTCATCATGATTAGATAGGATTAGTGATTTTATTTTAACTTACGAAGAGCAATTTAACCCATGTAGAATGAAAGTACCTAAGACATTCAAACCTATGTAGGATAGCGGCAGACAGCGTTAGAAACCTTTTTTAAACAAAAAGGTTAGAAATACGATTGTTAGAAACTGGGGTGATGGGGGTTTGAAACTACGAAAGGTTTTTACAGTTTACGGATTTATCACAATCAATTCCCAGAATAAACAATAAAAACTTTTGTTTCAGCATGTCTTATAGGTTCTCGAACCAAAATTTTAAAGTTTGTAAATCAAATGTTCGATTCACGTTTTATGTATAAATAATATTCATATTAACATGTCAGTATTCTTGTTTGATATATTCTAGATAAATAATATGACATATGATGGTTAAATCCCTAATGTGCTCTTTATTATTAAGTTGGTTTTTTAATTCCTTTTTAGTTATAATACCATTGCTTTGAATTAATTATTTCTGGATTATTAAGATTTCAAACGACAATCTTTTTTATTACTTCTGCTGTAAAACAACATCAAACATCCTATGTTTTCAATATTATTCTAATCATTCAAAATAGAGCTTTGGGCATTATAAATTTAGAAAACTCATTAGATTGATTTAATTCTTGACGTTTAACATATTTTTCATTTTTAACATATTTTCATTGGTCAAATAGTATTATATCAATATGGGCGTTGGGTGTTTGCCATCCTCTACTTTTTTTTGAGCTGTTAATAGGAATTAAGTTAAATTAATATACAATATTACACTTTTTTTATGCCCCATCTAATCATTTAGGGTTAAATATCCTCTAGAAGTCCATGTTTAAAGTTAAGAATGGTAAATAAAAATTAAAATAAAGAAAAAACTTATGCAGTATCATATTTTATAAATATAATAAGGCGTAATATAAATAAACAACATCGAAATATTATATAACTGTTATGAATAAAAATGAAAAAATATCAGAAACACACTAAAGAAATTACTGATTATACAGCTGACTAGCTGACTGACTTTTTGGTGTGTGTGTTTAAAATTTTTATTTGTGGTACTTTGAGTATTAATTGATATTATAAATAAAAAAAAAATTAATATGCATTTAATTAATAAGTCATTCTGGTATTTTGACGTTTGAATTTTTTTAAATAGAATATTCCTTCATTTTTGAACTAGAAAATATATTTCTCTTCTTTTGAAAAGATTTTGTTTTTAAACTTATTATTTAACTCTCACCTATTATTAACTTTTTTTACCTATTATTATCTCTTCATATTATTAACTTCTTTTTACTTATTATACTTTTTATTAATATTTTTAAACCTATTATAATTTTATGATTATTTACAAAATGTTTAAAAGTTTTAAGTATTTTACTTCTTGAATTTAATGCAGCATATGTAAACTTAGAGAAGAAATAACTGAACACCATGCTACGGAATATGATAAAAATTCTCAACAACATATTAAAATGTATTTTGGACATATTAAGAATTAAAATAAAATTTATACATAAAAAAGAAAACCATTTAAGAAAAACTGATTATCACAGACTTAGTTTACTAATGAAAGAGATTACGGAGATATATGTAAAAAAAAGTATAATATTATGCCCTTCTTTTCAATTCCTTCTATTAGCTCACACTCTCCCTATATATATATATATCTTGTTCAAATTTTCAATCGTTGATAAAATACTTTTTTATTCATCCACCAAGTTCAAAAACATTTTTTTGAACTTGCAGTGATGACACTTGATGTTACTACAGTTTTTTCAAATATTAATTTATTAATTAAATTTAATTATTTAATTTTAGTTTTTTTTATATTTAAGTTGCATGTATCTACCAATAGATGGCGCCAGATAAACTTAAGAAAAAATGAATAAAAATTATTTATAAAGGATTTTCTGTAATATAGTGTGAAAAAAGTAGCAATTGACTTAAAATTTTTTTTTTTTTTATATTACTATTTTATTAGAATAATAATACATGATATTGATGAATAATTCACAAATATAAATTATATTACAAAAAATTTAGCTTTACATTGCATTAATTTAAATTCCTTTCTAATTAAATTAACCTACTAAACGATTGGCTTTTTTTTTTTTTTATATTACTTGTTATTTTTCATGAAATCATTACATTGTTTTTATACAAACCATTATTTTTTTTCTCTAGAATTATGGGCCATTGTTAATAATGCTGGAATTCAAAAGGGATTCATAACAGAGCTTACCAGCATTCAAGATTTCAAAGACACTATGGAAGTGAATGCATTTGGACCTGTAAGAGTCACTAAAGGTTTTCTTCCTCTACTGAGGCAATCCAGAGGACGAGTCATCAATATAGCAAGCTTGGCAGGTCTGAATTTTTTTTTTTTTTTGCAAAATTTTTTTAATCGATAATTTTAACAGACCTTTAAAGTGAATTATTTAGTCTTAAGAAATCTCCTGTCCTTACATCCTTTATTGGAATTTTCTTTTGATAAAATGTTTGAGTGAATTATTCTAATACAGGGTGGCTGTTCCTGATTTAAATGATTTTAAGTGAATTCGTATGTAAATCACATAACATGCATAAAAATATCTTCAAAACAGAAATTTTGCGCATATTACATGGCGTCCTTATTGCCATCCCATTCCTGGAGGTAAATGTTGTTGTTGCAATAAATATTGTTAACGCACTAGATATCTGTTACAGATTGTGTCATGGAGATGATGGATTCAAATGTGGAAATCAATGTATAGCCACTCTATCGTCAATGTTGAGACATCATGTCCTCTGGTCTGGGTAATCACATTGTTGGACCCTATATGCTGCTACAATACTTATGGGAAATTCATATTTGGTATTTATCCGTGATGTACTAATAGTTTCCATTAAAACATATTAGTGGTACATGACCTGTGTTTCCACCATGATGGAAGAACAACGGATTTACGTTTATCTGTTGCTGGTCTGGTTGTTTGGCGCGGTTTAATAGCGCAATGGTAAGTTTTGCCTGGCCATTGTACTTCGCCACGTGCATATCTCGATATACTCTATCCTTATTTTGAGTACCTACTCATGTGGCAATATGTTACATAGAATTACAGCTGTTTCTGTTATTAAAGCTTCTTTCCATTCTGTTATGATATATATATATATATATATAAACCAACAATTATACATGATGTGTATACAATTATATACACATCACTAAAAGTGATCTGGTTAATATCATTCAGAGGAAAGGGTTGAGAGCCATAAGATAGCGACAAATTATAAAAGTTATCAATTACAAGTCACTGCTACTAGAATAAACGGAAGCTAAGTTTAAAAGGAATTAGTATAGTGGCAGAACTTGTTATTTACAGATCAGCAATTCAGAAAGAACAAAAGTGTTATTAGATGTATATATAAATGCAGCCCACTTACATCAATATTAATTATAATGCACTTGTAATGTCTACGATAAATTTATTTCTTATTTCCCTAATTTATTTCTCTCTCTCTCTCTCTCTCTCTCTCTCTCTCTATATATATATATATATATATATATGTATATATAGAGAGATAGAGAGAGATAGAGATATCTATATATATATATATCTAGAGAGAGAGACAGACAATAAATACAATGCATATATATTTTTGAGCATTGATGTCCTTGGTATTCCCTTGTGTGTCTCAAAATAACTCACTGACAGAGGTGATAATCTTATTTCAGAGGGGACTTTTATGGATAAAATGCTCATAATTATGTGTTGCATGAAGGAAGACCAGAAAACTTCTTCTAAGCAATCTGGCAGTTGACATTGGGCGATTTACACGCGTTGTTTAAATCACTATCGAATCTATCATACAAAGAAAACAGTTATTTTCAATTATCTAAATTAATGAAATTTTGTTTGTTTAGGTCGAATATCACTTCCAGCTTGCGCTCCTTATGCAATGAGCAAATTTGCTTGCGTTGCATTCAGCGAAAGTCTGCGATATGATCTCGATGTATGGGGTGTGCGTGTCATTTCTATTGAACCTGAGTTCTTCCAGTAAGTTATGCCACGTATTTATTTCTGAAAAGCCTAATTACTTTAAGGAATTATTATTATTTATTTAGACTCAATTCATCCCATGACTTTAGCCAAGTGAATACCGCTTGGAGGTCGCCACCAGTTCATGCATGATAAGATGCTAAATATCCTGGTATGTCCTTGCAGTGACCACCCTGTCCTAGATTTGCTCAAACGGCTTTAGCTAGACTAAGGACTGGCCAAACTAAGAGTTTGACCTTCAATGGAGACGAGAAGACATATATCCTTTGTCATTGTTCGGCCATCGCGTCTCCGTCTCATCTTATCGATTGTATTGGTGCCTCTGTGAGGCAACTGTTGAATGAAGGGGAGGAACGTTTACGATCTATTGATGCAGCATGATCTATGACTTGGTTTGAATTCTAAATCAAGGGGATAAGCAAGAAAATTTTATGTTAACTGATGTTATATATAAAGAAAATATTCGACGTTTAAATTCTAAAAATTACTTTAATAACCTGAAAGTTATTTTTAGGAAAAATTTTTAAAGCCTTTACGCTTTTCTACAATAAGATTTGCCTTTACACTTTTCTACAAAAATAAAGAGCAGTTTTATACAACATATTACGCAAAAAAAAAAAAATAATAATAATAATAATTTTAAGAGTTTGAAAAATAATATAATTTCTTAAACGAATATTAAAAATTCGTTTAAAAATAACACTTGTCATTTATCCTATTGATTTAAGTAATTAGAACATAATCAGAAGAGGGATTCGACTGTATTACACATTACCTTTCACCCGCAATCCAGTGTCGATATACTATGGGCAACTAAAGTATGGTGTGCTTTTATTCTACTGTGACCCCAGGATGTCACTGTCTCCAAACTACGGCCGGCGGGCCAAATCCGGCCAGCCAGTGCCTTCAATCCGGCCCGCGACAGCGAACAGCTTATTGTTACATTGGATAAAAAAATACAGAATGATAATAACTCGGTTTTATTAACTTGCTAGGTAAAGCTTAATGACAAGCAAAATACGCTGAAACTTTTACTTAAGCATAACAACTAACAAATAATTGAAATGAATACCACCAACATTATAAACTAGTGAACATCCCGCGATTACCCTCGGCAGTTATGTTCGGGTAAAGAGTATCGCATATGTATGTACATCGATGCTTGGAATGTATATATTCTGAATCAAACATATGATTTTTATCCAGAAAATCCCTCAGGAACGGAAAATCTAAATTAACGCGAATGAAACTGTGGGGTATCCACTTGTAAAAATACTAATGAGATTTGTGTAATTGTGATTTCTCACTGACACTAGTTTGTACTTAGCAAGTATATGCTTGCTCAGAGGGCATACTCGGCGACTGGTCTAGAAATTATAGATAATGGCAGAAAATGGTTTTGGCCCTTGGTACTTACTGAAATAAACAGTATGGCCCCAAGGCTGGAAAGTTTCGAGACCCCTGTTTTTATATGGTTGAATTGCTACAAGTGACGCACCTCTTAGTGCATGCTTGGTTAATGATGTTTTGTCACGACATCACGAATTTCAACTCTCTCTTCATTCTATTCTTTAATTAAATTCTTAGATCATGAAAAGGATGAATATATTTCTTAGGGTTAACTTCCTACTATCTTTCAATCTGATCAATTTATTTATTCCTTATATTAAATTGTACCAATTTTTTTATTTTACATCTTGTACTCTATATGTTAAAAATTCTGTCAATAAAACTTACTATTGTGCCAATAAATGGCAGACAACTTACCATAGCGATAAATCTCTCACATTATTATTGAACTATTTTAACCAACTCTGTAATGGAAGTATTGGAATTTAATGCCTCAACTTATCTCATTAATCTGATATATTATTTGTCTTTGAAATTAATGCAAATGCCTTCTGTGCTGTAAACAAGTAATATAAAAACATTTTTAAAAAGTATTCTACTTTTTTTCACTATATTGCAGAAAGTCCTTTATAAATAAAGTTGAAAATTTTCCTCTTACATTTGACGTCATCTATTGGTAGATACATACAACATAAATCTTAAATCTAAAAAAAAAACTATACTTAATTAATTACATTTAATTAATGAATTTAAATTTGAAAAACTGTATTAACATCAAGTGTCATCCATTACGAGTTTCCAAAAATGCATTTGAACTTGGTGGATAAATAAAAATATTTTATTAATGATTGAAAATTTGAACAAGACACATATATATATATATATATATATATATATATAGGAGTGTGAACTAATTGTAGGACTTGAAAAAAAATGATTCCGCAACAATATACATTATGAAATTTTATTTTATTTTAAAAAAAATGTAATATTTTTATTTAGATTACTTATTATATTATAAAATAATTTTTTACAGGACCGACATGACCAAAGTAGAAAATCTTAGGCAACGTGTTGATGACACTTTTGCTTCCATTGATGACGATGTAAGAGAAGATTATGGCAAAAAGTTCATCGAAGATTTCAGAGCTAGGGTTAATTTAATGTCAGCATCATCAAAAGTTTACAAAGTTCTGAATGCTCTTGAGTTGGCAATTAGTTTAGAGCATCCTAGTTTAGTTTACAGGCCATGTAGAAACTGTATTGTTGCAGTATTATACAGAATCTTTGAATATTCACCAAAAGTGATGCAACTCTTAATGGTTAAATTTTATTTCTATATTACCGGATTCCCAAAGCCTAAGGAAGCTGACAATAACTTGTAGTACAATAATTTTTGTTGTTTGTGAAGTTTTTAATAATGTAAATTAGTTAAGATCAATTCCGTAATGAACTACATCAGCAGAAGCAATGTTTGGCTAGAACGATCGTTGCAGCAGATTGCAGTAGAAATCACTCTGTTACGTTTAATGATGATTTCTTGAGAAAGTTGTGCATAAAAATTTGTCATAAGATGATTTCCTCATGTTTGTTCCATCCCTGTGTAGTTTATCTTTGCTTAAAATGTATTAATTAATTAAAGTATTTTTTTGATCACAAAAGTTTTAAATGCTTTCTAGTTATTTTTACATAAAGCTAAAAATGTATTAAATAATCCGCTATAGATTCTTATAGAATTTAATTAAAATTGTATTAAATGATGAATATTTTTATTATTTGAAATATTTCCTTTTGGTAAATTATCTTTCCAAAAGAAAAGCTTTGAGTATTTTGGATATAAGTTGACATTGAGGGACATGCGAAATTAAAAATCAGTTAGTATTGCACTGTATCTCTATTGGACTTTTTAAATCGCGAAAAACAATACAGGGGAAATACAAAATCCCACTAATACATCTAAATGATTTATTTTAATATATTTAATGGATTTTAAATAGGTTCTAGTTATTTCTCACAATAGATATAGAAGACTGCATTAAAAATGACTACTTAATTATGATTAATTTTAACTGCCCTTTATATGAGTGACCCAAATAAATTTAATTTTTTGCTATTTCATGTTTAATTCAATAAAATAATGTGAAAAATGAACTGTTCTGAATACCATTCAAATTTTCGTTCAGCCATTCGTTAGGCTTTCGTTGCTGCCATTATTTAAGCAACCGTTATTCAATTCCTTCTGTTAGGTCACACTCTCCCTATATATATCTTGTTTAAATTTTCAATCGTTAATAAAATACTTTTTATTCATCCACTCAAGTTCAAATACATTTTTGAACTTGTAGTGGATGACACGATGCTAATACAGTTTTTTCAAATATTAATTCAGTAATTAAAGTTAATTAATTAATTATATTTTTTAAGATTTAAGTTGCATTTATCTACCAATAGATGGCGCCAGATAAACTAAAAAAATGAATGAAAATTATTTATAAAGGACTTTCTGCAATAGACTGAAAAAATAAGAATTGACTTAAAATTTTTTTTTTTATATATTACTTGTTAATTGCAGAAAAATGCTCTTTCTGAATATTAAAGGTAATCCCACTTGAGTAAGAAAAGTAGTTTATTTTCCGAAACAGAAAAAAAAAAAAAAAATTGATATGTAATGAAATATGAATTTTTATCATGGCACAAATACCAAATGCTCATTTTATGTTGCAACGAATACATTATAACTTCTGTAATTGATTCTAAAGGAGCTATTTAAAAAACATTTTGAAGTTTTTTTCTTTAAACTAGCTATTTACATTCTTTGAACAGAAATGTTCTGAATGAAATACATTTTGTTTTAAAGTAGAATATCTCGGGCATCTTTTTACTATTTGGCTAGAAAAGCTTATCTCATCTTCAGATAAAAAATTAGCAAATAATATAAGTTGTTGTTTCCAATGCCATTTGCATTTCGACTTGTCAGAAGGTCTAAGCTAATACGGGATGGCATTGCTCCACATTTTCTCTACACAATTAGAAATAAACTATTACTGGGGAATTAAGTATCCACCTCCTTCCCTCTTTTGAGCCCGATAGAAGTAATTTCTAGCTTACAGATTTATCGTGCTTTTTTTTCCAGTCAGAACACGGAAATTTTCGTTTTGGCATCGAACAAAACTTCTTTAGTTAGGAAATCAAATGAGGTGGTACAAGGCCGCTTTAACACCAAATAATTAATAAACATAAAAATGCAAGTACAATAGATAAATTTACAATAATTGATTACGTTCTAAATAATAAATGCACATAAACATGCACAGAGAAAAACATCGTAAAGAAACTTAGTAAGTGTATCCATTCGATCAAGTATTTGTTTAACAAGATGTGACTTTTACAGTATTGAATAAATACTCTATAAAAATAAGCAGTTTTTATTTTGAAGATTATCCAGATTAAGATTTAGATCTTCTGATTCTAAACATTTTATTCCATGGTTGAACAAATTCTTTCACAATTACAACATCAATGATTCATATATTACCATCTTGCTAAAAATGGTTTGACACAAATTAAAACAGGGGTCTCCAAACTTTCCAGCCATAGAGCCATATCTGGTTTACCCCGTAAGTACCACGGGCCAAAACCATTTATAATGGCAGAAAAATCAAAAACTCATTAATTAATCTATGGTATTATTTGTGTGAGAAAACATTCTCCAAAATGAAGTACGCAAAGAATGTTTACAGATCTAAGTTAACCGATGAGCATCTTAAATCTCTTTTAATAATTGGTAAAGTAAAATTATCCACAACTACAAACTATTGTCAGTGAAAAATCACAATTACATAAATGTCATTAGTATTTCTTACAAGTGGATAATGATTTGATTCGCGTTAATTTAGCTTCTTCCGTTCCTGAGGGATTTTCAGGATAAAAGTCATATGTTTGGGGTCCAAAACATCGACATACATACATATGTCTTTATCCCAACATAACTATCGAGGGTTTGGAATAGTTTATAATGTTAGTGGGATTCAATTCAATATAAGTTGTTATGAAAATTTTCAGCATATTATGCTTGTCATAGATACTTAGCAATTAAATAAAATCGAGTTTTACATTCTGTGTTTTGTTCATCCAATCTATTACAGCAACAATAAACTAGTGTCGCGGGCCGGATTTGGCACGCGGACCGTAGTTTGAGATCCCTCCTTTAAACGATAGTATTCCTCTTCACACTCAAGGACGCCCTAAATAATAGAAAAAAAAGTTCAAGCAATCGCAGCCATTTCTAATGTATACATAAACAAAAAAATGCTATTAACAATGTGTAGTTTTTTTGTAGTATCGTGCTTGATTGTATTTAAAATAATTATTAATCACATTCCATCTAAGTGAATGCAAAATGAATAACTTAACAGATTTTTAAAGAGAGCAGATATTTGGTATTTTGGGGCATTCTTAACTACGATTCAAAAGTTATTCGAAGTTATAGAGAAATTAAGTTTCGAAAGCCGTGACAACATTTAAGGTTCATGGACAAATATAGTCCGTGAGACAAATTAGGAAGGAAAGGAAATTCTATGATGGAGATAGGAAAACATTAAAAACAGCTATTATCTCAAAGTACATTCCTCGTGCAAAACAAAGATGACTGCTGAATTTAATGTGCACATAAAATGGAGATGGAATTAGATTATTTGTATGGTAGAATTGCTATCCTTATACACAGTCCAGTCACATTCAAGGTGTTCACCACCTGTAAAAAGCCAGAATAAGCACCTTTGGCAAAGATGACGAAACAACAACGATTAGCGGAGAGCAACGATCGAAATGCTTTCCGACGGCCTAGTAGACATCCTTTATATATACAGAGGCACTGCAATATGCTGCCACTGCTTTTTGTTATTGGTTATTTCACGTTAACGTCGAAAGAATAGGTGGTGGTCACATTTTGACTGGATTTTTTCTTAAGAAGCAGATGCTCAAACGCATCGACGACTATTGTGCCTGTGAGAATAAAAGCTATTGGAGTTTTAAACAATTAAAACCTATTGAAACATACAAAGAATCATTATTTTCTCTGTATTCTATCTCAAGAAAAGCCTGCGTGGTGAACTCGGCATGAGCTCAAGAAAAACACAATGGTGGTTTGGTTTGGTTTATCGCTCTACGGTCATTTTTTTTAACACTTTGGGATAATTAACCTGCAGTTTAACGTGGATTCGAACCATTAACAAACATCCTGCTCCCACCATGATTCAAATTTGAAAGCCTGGGGTACCAACGGCCAGAGCGCTAGTCAATTGGCCATCAGGCCGCCCATGATGGAGGTTCTATATGGACTGAGGCAATTTTATCGTTATTTTCAGCAAATTCTATTATCCTTCTGATAGGGCTTATTGATTATGGCAAGATACATTGTAATTTAATCTATATACTGCTATGTGATAATATAAATAGCACAGATAATGTAACCATTACAAGTGATGTTGAAGATTGTTAGGAATTGCATTAGAAGGACAATTAACAGAAATGAAACTATCCAATTATTGTTTACAGAGCATATCTTCCCTGACCTAATCAAACACCAGATAACAAAAGTCACTTCCATATGACTGTTGCTGAAAACAGTTGCGATCCTGTCAAAAACCTTTTTTTTTTTCCTTAAGAAATTAAAACAATTTCTCTATGATGCACGAATCATTATATTACTTCACTGGCAGGTTTCCATTCCAAGAAGGTCCAAACAGTCTAATTCAAGAGGGCTTCTATATTAGAAATAAAATAACCTACTCTTATTTGTTATTTTCGTTATTTTGGACAACCACTGCATCTCTAGAAATAAAAAGTCTATGTCATCATTGATTTAATTTTGTATTAAAAATATGATGAGGGGTCTAATGACCCAGAGACTAGCTCTCGGTGCCATAGGCTTCAGTTTCGAGGTGCCAGTTTTAAACAGTAGGTCCCGGTCTAATATGCCTGTTGGGCGTAGGGCTGAAAATCCTACTCCGTAAAAAATGGAAAACATCTCTTGTTTCGGATTCGCCAGCAGGCAGACGGTCATGGTCCAACATGGACTGTAGTACCGGGGAGTTAGTTAGTTAGTTACTAAAAGCATGATTAAAAACCATTTCGATAAAGCTTTGCGGAATATTTCTCAGATTTAAATATATACTGTAATTTATACCAAAATCAATAACAATTAGCTTTCTTTCAAATAACTGGAATTACTGCTGTCTTAATTAAATATAAAAGCTCAATAAAAATAATGTAATATTATATCAACGGTTATTTTTTTTTTTTTAAGTTCTAGTGTTGACTTTTCTTTTATAAACAATTAATGAAACTCATACTTTATTAATGCATTTCACAGAAAATGTATTTTCATAGATATGTTAGCTTTAACGTGGCAGTCACTGAACTATAATTAATTAAGTAATATACTGCAAATATACTGTGAGATGTAACGATTATGTGTAAAAATATTAGGAAAATTTTTTATTTTTAATAAAAAAAAAAAAATAAATAAATCATTCGAAATTAACAGCTACAATGAAATACACTTCGACGGGGCCCGAATGGCCGAGTGACTAGCGCTCTGCCGCTCAGTACCACAGGGTTCGAGTCCCGGCGGTGCCATGGATGTTTGTAGTGGTTCGGAATCCATTTTAAACCATAAGTCCTGGTCTAACATGATCGTAGAACGTTATTGGAGCGTAAAGCGGTATTGTTACTCCGCATCCGTAGCTTATCTTCAAGCTACCCGCACCTCATGGGTGCGGGTACAGCACCTCCTAAGTGAGTAACGTCGGTGCAGCGCTTGTCTTACGGCATCAAAGATAACTGTCTATGTGGTTGCCAGCTGCATTCGAACAAAAAAAAAAATACATTTTTATGAAAGATTTTGCTGTAAGAGTCCATACAACGACCAAGAGATTATCTTGTTTACTATATAAGTCACCAAGTATAATAATTTTTAATCAAAAATTAATTTTGAAAAATATTTTGGTATTTCACAATATTAATTTGGAACAAAGCGTGTGAAAGACTTAAAAGTAAATGTTCTCTGTAAATTCTTAAGATATTTATAACAAATTTTTATATTTAGAACATGCTAATACAGTTTCAATCCTTGAGGTCAATAAATTAAAAAAAAAAAAATGTTCTATGATTAAATTATATATAATAATATTTTGACTTTTTGAAAAAAAGAAATTAAAATAACTTAATTTAATGATTAATTTTTAAAATATTTTTACTCATTCAAGAGTCAGTTTATTTTACTAGAAGTATGTCTGTATAAATACTGCCAAAAATAATGACAATACTGACTTAATAGTTTTGGTAAGTTTCTGAGATTATTTTCGTAAACTTGCAGCAGAAAGCTAAAAATTTTTTTAAAATGAAATTTTTAGAAGAAAATAATAAGTAGATTAATAATTAAATTTCTATAGCTATTATTTCTTCTATTGCTATTATTCTCTACTTCCAGTTAAGTTTTAGTATAATGATTTTTTTTTTTTTTTTGTTATTTTCGAAATCGTTGTGCACGTCTTTAAGATTGGCATTCGAAAAATGAATAAAAATTTTAATTAGTTGAAAATAATAGTAATATATATATACACTGGTGGACAAAATTAAGAGATGGAAAGCATTTTCGCACATTTCTCTAAAAATACCGCAGAAAACCTGGACAGTTGATTGCCATATATGGTCACTGTAGCGCTATTGGCCCTGAGATAAATTTACGTATTCTTGTGGGCGTTGCTAAGTCAGCAGGAAGTATAAAAGTCCGCATCGAGCTGTTCATCTCATTCCACTCTTCAACACAGTTGCAGATTTTAGTGCATTTTTGAATAATATTGTTGTTTCTTGCTGGTTTTTAGGTGAAATGAGTGAACATCATCGTTTAGACGAAGGTATGAGGTGGAGAATTGTGGGTAGACTTGAGGCAGGCCAGTCCCAAGCTCAGGTTGCTAGGGAATTGGATATAACACCAAGCGTCATTTCCAATTTGTGGAGTCAATTCAAAACTAGTGGGACAGTATGCAGACGATCAGGACAAGGTCGCAGGAGGGCTACAACGGCCAATGAAGACCGATATTTGTTCCTTTCAGCTAAGCGCCAGAGGACGGCTACGGCCACTCTATTGTCTGCGGGCCCGCGGCTGCTACAGGAACATCAATTTCGAGTAAGACAGTTTCCAGGAGACTCCATGAAAGAGGGCTGTATGCCAGGAAGCCCGCTATTTGCATCCCACTCCCTCCCTCCCACAAAGAGCGCGTGCAGAATGGTGCAGACAACATCAAAATTGGACACAGCTTCAATGGGCTAATGTTCTTTTCCCCGATGAGTCCAGATTCTGTCTACAACCTGATTCTGGACGGTTATTGATATGGAGGGAACCTGGAACCCGATACCATCCTAGCAACATTATCGAAAGGGACCATTATGCTGGCGGAGGAGTCATGGTTTGGGCAGGGTTCATGCAAGATACCCGCACACCGCTCCATGTGTTTGACAAGGGTTCCGTGAATGTCCAGAGGTACAGGCAGGAGGTCCTAGAGCCCTATGTGCGTCTTTTCAGAGGCGCTGGTGGCCCTGAGTTCATTTTTATGGACAACAATGCGCGACCACATAGGGCTCTCATGGTTTTGAGTATCTGGAAAGCGAGGATATTCAACGAAAGGATTGGCCAGCCAAATCCCCTGACCTGAATCTATTGAACATGCTTGGGATGCTCTTGGGAGAGCTATTGCGATGCGCCAACCTCCCCCCAGAACTGTTCTGGAGTTAAAAATTGCTCTGGTGGAAGAATGGGAAGGGTCATCCACAAGCCCTCCTTAACCCCCTTATTAACAGCATGCATACTGTTGTGCATGCTGTCTGTCTGTCAGGTTTGACCATACACCATACTAGAGGCAACACACAACGTACAAGCCTCACTTTTATTGTCATCTTTTATCCTTAAGTTCAGACTACATTGGATTTATTGGCAATAGGCCATGCCACTGAATGGAAGTTTCATTTTTGTTTTGCATACTTTATTATCATGGAATAAGCTATATCCATACCAAAATTCATTTATTTATATTCAGTATTTTTTGAGATATTTGGGAATATATATATATATATATATATATATATAATATATATATATATATATAAAAATTATAAATAAATATTAATAAATATTATAATTAATAATTATAAAATATTATAATATAATATTATAATTAATAATTATAAAATATTATTTATAATATGATAAAATATTATAATATTAAATGTTTTCTCCTTTTTTTTTACTTTCATAATTTAAATGAATAAATTTCAAGAATTAGTAAATTATACACATTATTTTAAATATGTTCTCTAATTTATTCTAAAAAAGAACGATATATTTTAAAGAAGTCGATTAATCAATAAAACACAGAAAATAATAAAAACCAGTTGTGCGATATTTTATAAAAATATTTATTAAACTGAAGATATATGAAATTATAAAAAAAAATATATTTAAATTAATAAGTAAAATTATGAAGTTAAATAATTTTATTAAAAAAATTATTAAGTAAATTATAAGTAGTTGAAATTACATTTATTTTATTTACATTAAATTATAGCATAATATTGAAATTAAGATAATGTGTTTGAGGTGTATAAAGTTTAATAATAGAGAGTTTTTGCATACCGTATTTTTATAATACGGTATTTTTTCTCCCTAGTGCGCATGCTCATAGGAAATTGCGCATGCGTATCTTTAATAATGTTTCCTATGAGCATGCGCACTAGGGAGAAAAAAATACCGTATTATAAAAATACGGTATGCAAAAACTCTCTATTAACAATCAATTTTTTATTAGGGTTTCAATACTTGAAATGTGTTGATAATCTTAACTATGGAATTCAGAAAATTAGTAAAAAAAAATGTTGTTTATAATAAAATATTATATACTATATATATTTGTAAATCCTCTTATTTATATATTTTGAAAATTATTTTAAAAGTTCTCCATTTTTAAATAAATTTTTAAGTTTATAAGAATTTTTGATTTAGGTTTTGTTAGATTCACAACGTCCAAATAGAAAAAACATTCTCTTTTAAACTAATAGGTTATATTAAATAAAACAATAATTTAAAATTCTTAACAACCCTGGACAACCCAAATGATCTTGTGGACCATTTTGGAAATGCATCATAACTCTGAGGGTCGCATATAAAATTATATATATTCCCATATTAGATTTAGACCCACTATAGAAATTTGTATATTCATATTACAACCTGTTATATTAGATGGTCATGAGTTCGCAGAATATAATTTAATTATTCTATGAACTCATATATAAAACAGGCAATATCTGTTATATATTCGGAAGAATATTATTTTAAAATCAAAGTTAATTTTTTTTTCACAATTTCACAATTTCACCAGTTAATTTTTGATTATATGGATGTACAAATAATGTATTTTTTTAATACATTGATTTTCAATACTTTGGCCAATATAAATAAATATATTTTGTGAAAGTGTGATAAACCTCACTCTCCGGAAAAATGTTCAAGGCGGGCCGCGAGTTGGCCACCACTACTTTAAACTTTAATTGAAAATTATGAGTGATTTCAATGTATTTTATTTTTTCAATTTCTTCCATTAGCTCACACTCTCCCTATTTATATCTTGTTCAAATTTTCAATCGTTCATAAAATACTTTTTATTCATCCACTCAAGTTCAAATACATTTTTTTTTTTGAACTTGTAGTGGATGACACTTCATGTTAATAGAGTTTTTTCAAATATTAATTCATTCATTAAATTTAATTAATTAATTTTATTTTTTTTTAGATTTTTAAGTTGCATATATAGATTTAAGTTGCATATACCAATAGATGGCGCCAGATAAACTTAAAAAAAATGAATGAAAATTATTTATAAAGGACTTTCTGCAATAGAGTGAAAAAAAATAGGAATTGACTTTAAAAATTTTTTTTTTTTTTTTTATATTTCTTGTTTCTTATCAATTCAAGTCAGATTTAAAGATTGTTTTAACTACATGCTTTACTGTATTTATTATAAATACCTAAATATTAAAAATTGTGATTTTAATTTCAATTTTTGAAGTCTGACAAAATAATGAAATCGCATTCGATATTTGCTATACATGATTTATTAAATTAAAGAATCTAAAAATGTCTTTTGCCAGTAGTTATGCTGTTAAAAGAATATAGCAGTAAAAAAAAGACATGTGTATGCATATAAAATATTACATCAACATATGGTGACGTACAATACATTCAAATTATGAAATGTTTAATATTTTTCTGTCAGCAACTTTATCAGGCATATCTCTTAACTCAGTCTCTTGTGTACTTGGAGGCACAACTTGTCCATTTTGCTGAAAATTTAAATAAAATAAAACAAAATATAAATTAAAAAAAAAAGGGGCTAAATTTTACAAACAAACAGAAATAATTCATAATTTAAACTTCAAGTAGAAATTTCTTAGTTTTTGATTTCTGGTATATTTATATTATGTGTTTACCTGGAAAGGCGTCTCATGAGTAAGCTACTCATGGTGGAGGGAATGGGGGCAGCTTCTGTTGTGATGGAGCACCAGAAGGTAGAAGAGTGACTTGGCTCTGTGTCGCTGAAGAAACGGGGCAATGCCTTCCAGGAGGAATTTTGGGGTAACTACTCTGCAATTGCGTATCGTATGGGAGAAAACCCAGAAATCTCCCACCAGGTAGTCTCACTAACGAGGCAAGATTCTGAACATCATAAAGGCCATCGATTCTCCTCATTTTTTAAAACAGTGTCTATAACAAATCCGTCAGCGGATTGATGCCTAATACCTCAGCGCTAATGCTCATTAGCGGCGAAAGTTATCACCGAACCACGAGTCGGGCGCAAATACAGTCGTACAGTAATACAGAGAATACAGTCATGCAGTAATACAAAGAATTCAGTCATGCAGTGATACAGAGAATTGGTTTTATTATTATTATTATTATTATTTTCGATCACATCATCAATACATTTGTAAAATTACTCTAGTTTTTAAAATTTTCAATCTTTTTTGTAACTTTCTTTAAAATAAAATGACTTAACGGAAATTACTTTAAAGGACATTTTTTTTATAAAAGAATTTTGTTACGAATAATTAAATTACAATTTGCTTCTTCAGTGAATTCAGCGTTTTTACAGTTCAATTTTTTAAAATTACTTTAAATTAATTATGCCAAAATAGTTTTAATTTTCTCGAAACCCTTTTTAATAAGAGAATATGACGTGCAGTCAAAATGCACTGAAAACTGAAGAGATTATGTCGAAAAATGAGATATTTGTGATTTACAAAAGTGAATCAAAATGAATTCTATAGACAAAGTATTGATAATATTTGTCCCATCCTTTTACATATAATGTCATATGTTGTGGCCGATAACGATGAGGATTTTGTTATCGATAAAATTGGACTTACAATAATCTATTTAACTTTGATACTTACGCAGACATCTTTATTGAGGTGATTATTCGCAGTTGGTCGATTTGCTCTTTGTGGAGAATGGACGTAGTTGGGTGCTGCCGTTGGCCGAACTTTATTTTTCTTGAAAAGACATCGGAATGTGATGCGGAAGGCTTTTCTGAAGCTTTCATTGCACAAGCCGTAAATGACTGGATTTATAGCACTCTGAGCATATGTGAGAAGATGAGCTGGGAAGTATACTTTCCGGTACCATGGAGCTAGCTGTGCAATTAAAAGATACCAGTGGATATTTTACGATAAAGTCATGAATTATAATTGAAATATCATGAATTATAACTGAAAGATCATGAATTATAACATCATGAATTATATGAAAGATCATGAATTATAACATCATGAATTATAACTGAAAGATCATGAATTGTAACTGAAAGATCATGAATTATAACATCATGAATTATAACTGAAAGATGTTTCAAATTTACTGACTAAATAAAAGCATTTAAAAATTTGTATTGGAAAATTAAATCGAGAATATTAATAAGGTTAACCTTGGTGTATAAAAAATGTATTTGAACTTGAGTGGATGAATAAAAAGTACTTTATTAACGATTGAAAATTTGAACAAGATATATATAGGGAGAGTGTGAGCTAATAGAAGGAATTGAAAAAGTAATATTAAATGATGTAAGGAGTATCTGGAACAGGCCGAGTTAGAATGAAATTGATGTTAAATGTTGTTGTTACCTATTGCTTTATTGGAACTCAATCCATACAAATTTGGCCACTTACCATATAAACATAAACAAATTAAAATTACAAAGGGAAAAGACTAGACATACTTAACAAAAACGGCCAAAAGGTCTTAAAAACAAGTTAAATGCTCTAAGGAGAAAAATTTAAAAAACTAGAAGCCCCATAATCAAAGTTCTTGTGATCAGGAGTTCAATAATCAAAGTTCGTGTGATCTCTGGTCCTCCAGTAAAGAGTACAGAAATCATTAATCTTATAAAAACAATATATATTCCTGTAACAGAATGAATTAGATGATTTCAATCATCAATTAATTTGAATCAAATAATTTGATGTTAAACGTATTTCATATTTTTATGTAACTTTTAAAGCCATCCACTGTCCATTTTTTTTGATTTAAAAATCGAATTAAGAGTATATTTATTAATTACAAAAAAGCTTTGCACTTATGTTTATATATATATAAATATATTCAATTTTAATACTCTAGGAAGAAAAAAATCAGAAATTTAAAAAGACCCTAAAAAGTAAAATTTACATAATAATCATTTCACAATATTAGAACTACCTCAATAGCGGAAAATTAATATCGAAAAAAGGAATTATTATTCTCCGCACTACTAAACAATCATAAACATTATAAAAGTATAACAAAATAAAAACATTAAGAAAAATATATCATTTGAACCATACCTCTTGTTGCGGTGGTTTAAAATAACGGTATAAAACAACGATTTGGAAAAGTACCCAAAAAGCAAGATAATTCAGCACATACATGAAAAGTACTTTTATTACCTGTAAGAATAAAAATTACTTTACTTTATAATGTAGTTTAAAAAAAATAATAAATAAAAATAACGATATTGTCTATGGTTAGTAAATAAATAAAAATTCTTTATTCCTGTAAAAATTTTAATGAATTGTTATTTTCATATTGTTGTATTGTTATGTTATATAAACTATATATGACATACCATTATTAGAAACACTCTACCATGTTAAAATTTCCCTCATGCAATTAATATCAAACTTCCAGAAATTCTAAACAAGCTAACTAATTGCTGATCTGTGATCCTATTATTACTAGCTCTCGTTACAGGCCACATACTTTCCAAAGCTTTCTACAAGCGAATCTTATTCGCTGTAATCTCTGATGATCCATTTATTTCTTAGTCTTTATTACTACTCTCTATTCAGAATTTGTCCCATCTTCTTTGAACAACGATTGACCTTTTATTTTTTTTTCCATTATTTTACTCTCGCCATTATTCCCGATTTCTGCAATGAGCAAATGTTTTAATTATTTTCAATCTTTTTTATTTACTAATCTGAATTTTTATATTTTTCTGAACTCTGTTCTTATTTCATCGAGATCCCTTGTTAGTGGTTCGGAATCCACGTTAAACTGTAGGTCCCGGTCCCAGAGACCAGAGTGTGCAAAAAATGACAGTAGAGAGACAAACCAAACCAAAGCGAGATCTTCTTCACCATTGATTTCTCAATAATTAACCTTAGGCTATTTTTTATAATTAGTATATCTTTTAATTTAATTACGTAACTGGAAGTAACGTGTTATCTTTCCCTGCAATATATCCCTCTGCACATAAATTACAAATATTTAAAAGAAGTCATTTAAATCAATTTTACCATGTATTTTATTAACAAAAGCAAATGAAAAAAAAAATGTAAGATATAAGTAATTTAATTTATAAAATATATTATAAAATGTTAATAAAACAAACGGACAAATTAAAGTAATTATTCTCAAACGAGAAGCTAATTAACTAATTAAAGAAGTTAATTAGCCCAAACTAACCTTTTTCCTGTATTTCATTTTTAATGGGTGTTCTCTGAGAAACAATTGATGTTCATACTTATCCAATTGAAGAATAATCGCTGTATAAGCTACAGCCATAACAGTCAATGGCATGTATACAAGTAGAATAAGTATCATCAGCCAATAATATTTCAGAATAAACCCATTTTCATTGCACCATATCTGGAAAAAAAAAAAAACCCATAATAGTTGATTTATTTATTAATATTATTTTAAAGTCAAGCAGAACAGTCATATAATATGATTGGAATTCAACAATTTTCAATAATACGTTTTGAAAAGAAATAAAATACAATTAATTATTCACAATTTATTAATTATCACTTCCATCACTTCTCATTGTAGTAGACATTATTCAGCTCATGGTCTATCACCAATCACGATGGAACAACTCATGTGTAATCCATATTCCATCTGCAATTATTTTGACTGTGAAGGTCGCATAGACAATCGCTAATTTCATGAATTTTATTATACATGATGCAGAATATCTACTACCAGATTTGAATGACAGGTTTTTCTGATTTAGTATAAAATACTAAATTGTATGTAATATAGCTACTCATAATATTGCTTGTCTAGTGTGTACTAATTGCACGTAATATAACTACTCATAATCTTCCTTGAGTGATGGGTTGTTATTGTGTACTTTATACATTCCTCTCTAATAATTCCTCTCAAAATGTTGCACTACTAAGTAAATCCGTGAGTTATTATACTATTTGATGTATATTTATTTACCTCCTCGTAGTCATGCCAATTCCTGGTCTGTAACCATCTCCAAATGGCAGTTGGCGATGCACACATCATCGCCGCCACCCATGTGGCCACAACAATGACCCAAGCTTGACCACGGCTGAGGCGTCTTGAAAAAGGGAATACTATGCCAAGGAGGCGATCTCCTGAGATTATAATGAGGGAAAATACACTGGCCAGTAAAAATGTCACTGGAAGAAAATCGAATTTGCATGGAATAATGATATAAATATAGGTTATTTTCTCAATTCCTTCTATTAGCTCACACTCTCCCTATATAACTTGTTAATAAAATACTTTTTATTCATCTACTCAAGTTGAAATACATTTTTTTAACTTGTAGTGGATGACACTGGATGTTAATACACTTTTTTCAATATTAGAGAGTTTTTGCATAACGTTTTTATCGTCCGGTATTTTTTTTTTTCTCCCTAGCCCGCATGCTCATAGGAAATATTACTACAGATACACATGCGCAATTTCCTATGAGCATGAGTGCTAGGAGAAAAATACCGGACGATAATAAAACGTTATGCAAAAATATCTATTAATTCATTAATTAAATTTAATGAATTAATTTTAGTTTTTTTTTTAGATTTAAGTTGCATATATCTACCAATAAATGGCGCCAGATAAACTTAAAAATGAATTAAAAATTATTTATAAAATTCCTGCAATAGTGTGAAAAAAAAAAAGTAGGAATTGACTTTAAATTTTTTTTTTATATTACTATTTTATTAGAATAATAATACATGATATTGATGAATAATTCACAAATATAAATTATATTACAAAATAATTTAGCTTTACATTGCATTAATTTAAATTCCTTTCTGATTAATTAAAATTAACCTACTAAACGATTGGCTTTATTTTTTAATACTCATCATTAAATAATTACATTTATGAATAATGTTTTAGATATGAAATTTAAGAGAAGGTATGAAATGCAAACAGTCAAAAAATGTAAAAATAACTGCTCATTCGTAAGCATAACAACGGCTTGTGAAAAGTGTGAAGCGGCTTGTGAAAAATAAAAAAAAGTATTGTAGGAACAGACAAATGTTGGAATATCATCTGTTGATTGAAAACTGTTCTGCTGAAGACACTAAATACTAGTGATCACATAGGTATCATAAGTGCAAACAGCAGAATTTGAACGTGAATTATCATTGGCCTGTGAGAAAGAATATTTTATGTTCTGATTACTACCGTCTATGAATGGTATGATACTACGTCAATGATGCTTGGGAACTGCAGATCAAAAAGAACCGGATAAATAAAAAATTCGATAAAATCTTGTAACAGCAACGATTATATTTTATTTGAGTTATATTATATTTCAATATGCGCATTTCATGCATATTTCTTAACAATTGGTATGCATTCACGTTAATATTTTTACATTGTTTTTTTTACAGCATTTGTATTTTGACAGTGAACATTTATATTATTTTAATATGGTACATCATATTTGTGAATTTACAGTTGTAGAACGTACTTTTAATTAAACAATATTATAAGTAAAATTAAAATGAATTAATAATTTCAGTCTCGTTTTCAAAAAAATAAAAATTATTTACGCAGCAGAAAAAGTTAGAGCCAAAGTTGTAACCACAAGACAGAAAGAGTTATAAAATATCAATACAAATTTCAGTGAAATATATAAATATTCTTTTTCATTAATAAAGATATTATTATATGCATGAAATTCAAGTATTTGATTTGTAATTTATTTATATCTCTTACCATGAAAAAACCCGTCTAATTTACAATACACTTTTCCTAGAATAAAATTTTGATAGGCATCCACTACAATAATAGTCCAAGAACAACATAAAATTGTCATCAAGTCAGCCAATGCCATGTTGCAGATGAAAATATTTGTACAAGTTCGCATTCCCTGCAAAGACACATATTTATCTATTATTCGAAATATTAAGTGATACACAATAGATTTGGTGTCTTTAATTTTTATTAAAATGTAAAAAGGAACAATTTTTTAACTAATATAAAGGATGAGTCAAAAAAAAACTATTAGACGTTATACATTTCATCAAAAAATGAATAAATAATAGTATGAAGACGCATTGAGCGTCATGCTATGAATTTGGAATTTTTACGGCATAAAAATATTGACAAAATATTGGTCAATAAGTGATGCTGTGTTGTCAATCTTTTATTGGGATGATATTAAAAAAAATTGTATTACAATTTTAAACTATGATATATATATATATATATATCTTTTATTTCAGATGACAATCATGCTAACATAATTCATGTACAGATGCTCCATTGTACACATTTCTTATTTACAATATTATCACTGGACCAATGTAAAAATATTGCTAGACAAATAATATCCCTCTTTTCACACACACACGCAAATATTGCTTGACAAATAATATCCCTCTTTTACATACACACACAAATATTACTAGACAAATAATATCCTTCTTTTACATATACACACACAAATATTACTAGACAAATAATATCCCTCTTCCATACACATAAATATTGCTAGACAAATAATATCCCTCTTTCACACATACACGCAAATATTGCTTGACAATATCCCTCTTTTACATACACACACAAATATTACTAGACAAATAATATCCTTCTTTTACATATACACACACAAATATTACTAGACAAAAATAATATCTCTCTTTTATATACACACATATTGTTAGACAAATAATATCCCCTTTTATTTTTTATATATATATATATATACCCACACATATTGCTTGACGAATAATCTCCTCTTTTACACACATACCAAACACACCCAAACACATACACATACAAACACACACACACATACACAAACAAACACACACACACATACACATACAAACACACGTACACATACACATACAAACACACATACACATACAAACACACATACACATTTTACATTTCAATTTTTTATAAATAAATTTGATGCTGTGCTATTTTCAAAATAGTTTATGCTATAAATGAGATAGTCACATGAGTACAATTTTAGTTGGAAACATATTGTAAAAGTAATCCCGAAATTATTCGTTATAAAATTTTTAAAAAATTATAAAAATGATTAAAATTATTAAAAATCTTCCATAATAACCCAAGGAATGACATTTGCTAGCTTTTTTATTATATTTTTTTATAATTTTAATCACAGTGAATGAAACTAATAAATTATTAATTTGAATAATAAAATAAAAGACATTATTTCATATATGAAAATGCATATTAATTACATTTTTGCTTATAATGGCACTATAAATATGATAATTCAACAATAATTTTCTTTCTTATAATTTACGAAAAATAGAACGGATACTTTACTGATAAAAGTTATAATAACAAATGTAACATGTAACCAAATTAATATACCGTTTATGAGAAAGGCGTATTCTTTGGAGATTTTCTTCAATGAATTTAATGAGAGAGAACATGGGTTATTTTCCAGGCAGACTATGTACATACTTTCCTTTCAAATAAGTACAAAAATAAACATTCATGAAAATTACCTGACATTATTACGGATTTGGTTTGCCGTTCTATGGTAATTTTTTGCACGCTTTGGCTAATTAGATCAGGACGTACAGTTGACATGGATACCGGGCCACTAACAAACAATGAAATGCCGAACCACTATGCCCTCACCAGGAATCGAACCTGAAACCTGAAGCACCAAAGGCCAGAGGGCTCGCCAATTGGGCATCAGGCCGTCATTATTACTGTAGCCAGTGATACCACTATTAAATGTTCATTGTTTAAAGATACAAGTCTTCCTACGAAACAGTCATAATTAAAGAAATCGATAGCAAATATCTACGAATAATTGTTGAGAAAAGTTAAAGGTAATGAATGCTATACATGAATAATACCTAAATAATCATAGATTAAGAAAAGCACCCCATTCAAGCTTTTTGAATATTATATATCAAATGAACATAGTAAATAATTTAATGATTTTAAGTTGCCAGAGCTAAAAACGAACCAGCTTCGCAAAATGTAATGATATTAAATATAAACTAAATAATACTAAATATAATATATGTACTAAATAATGATACTAAATGGCAAACGCTAAAGATAAAAGCCATAAACCAAAAAGAATGATTAATAATGCACAAACAATAAAAGATTCGAATTTTTTTTATAAATTTCACGTAATGAAAGAAAAAAAAAAGAAAGAAATCTAACTTACTTTGATTCGCAACATTACAATTAGGATGGCGACATTTCCAAATATACCTAAGATCATGATAGGTAAAAGTGCTAACACTTTCAGAGCAATCTCGTGAGCTGGTAATATTATCCATAAGGTAGTGTGATTTGAAAAGTCCCAGTTACTGACATTAAAATCTGATATGGGAGTTTCGTACACATACGGCATTAGGAGAGCCATGTCTTCTCCATCTGCAAGAAATTTGAACTCGCGCAAAAAGTCATAGCAGTAATTTCGAATGTTGATAATTGTAAGCTAAAACCAGAGCAAGAACGCTTTTGTTTTATTCCTACAGTCTAAAAATCAACTTTTATCACAGACAATTTTTTTTCTTCTTCTATTTCCCTCCTTCAAATTGTGACGAATGTGAGCAAATCTAACAACAGCTACAGAAGTCTAACAAAGACAGAAGGTGAGTGGAGTACCTATCAGAGAGGAAATAATAAAATAAAAAAAGGAAAAAAAAAAAAAAAAAAAATTACTGGCTCACTATCTTGCCAGATAAGCATATCTATTTACTCTTTGCTTCTGTGTTTTTAGAATCATACTTTCAGTATTTCCTTTTTTTTGCTGGCTAGAATATAAAAAAAAGTGTCGATTTATATAGGTGATAAACTTATAGAATTTAAATCAAATGTAATTTTTGGAATCGATGGCAGATTGAAAAGAAGAAACAAGCACAAAAATGTGCTTAAAGGTGAGTACTTTAAAAATTTAATGTAATTGGATTTAGCAATTTGTGATGAAATTTAAAAAATTTAGTCATACTAAACAAGCTTCTATTTAATACACATTAATGAAAATTTGTGTAATTTAACATTACATTAAAATATAAATGTTAATCTATATGCGAATAATAGAATTAATAAAAAATTTATTTGCACTTATTGAGTGTTTAATTGAGAAATATAATAAAATCAAAATTATTCAGTATGTTGAATTGAAATGTACTCGAATATCTTAAAAAGTTTTTAAAAAAATCACATTTCGCAGTTTCAAATATAATTTATTGTAATTTTTTTCGAAGTTCACTTACAGATTCTTTTAAAGATTTAAACAATGATGAAAATTGTTCGTCATGAATTTCTTTCAATTTAAAATAAATTTCAGTGCAAAGTAGATAAAAAAAAAAAAATTGGGACAAACTTTAAAAATCAATAACTGGAAAATTTATAAAGATGCTATTTGGACAGACAATAAAACGGATTGCTGTCATTTTATCCTACATTTAATTCTTTACCACCAGACAGCACCTACATTTAATTCTTTACCAGTCATACATTGCATAGGATAATATGTCAAACAGACTTACAAATGGTTAATTTGCCGTTTGTCACTTAGCAAAACTGCTATCAGTAAGAGGTACCACACTATTCAGAGCACTATGCAACGTTTTTAAGATGATTTCCTGGCTATATTTTTTAATAATCTGCTGATGCTGGTTTTCAAGGTACACTTTTGATTTCAAGTTCCCAAAAACCATAATTCACAAGGTGCAAGATCGGAAGAACCGGGTAGCTATACATAAGCAAAATGGTGATCATCGTCATGGTTCTCCCGAATGTTTAGCGTAGCTGCCATTGCTTAGGGGTATGCTGTGCCATTGCTTAGCAATATGGATGAGCACAAAGCAATATGCTCTGTGCTCATTCTACATAAGGTGATTGTATGCAGTGCTGTCGTGCATGCAATTCTTTAATGACATTAGTCTGTAAGAGCACTAACCAGTGCAATTTTTAGAATGGGTCGATTAAGAAATAATCGGGAAAGTTACATACTAAGTTGCAACTTTTTGATGAAAGGATAATTCAGAAAAAATCGTATGGTATTTCTATATTCCATACGATTTAATTATGTTTGCTGACACAATCAGAAAGCGTTAAATGTGCTTTTATCTGTACAAAGCACAGTAATTAATCGTTTTGCTGCTTTATTCTGTGGAACATATAATTCGATGGAATGATCTTGGAATCTTAGGATCAGTTTTAGGATCTTGAAATCTTGGCTCAGTTTTTTAGATATATTGCAGTTTTGCTTGAGGATTAAACACACAGATCACCACAGATAGTAATGTGAAATGTCATTCTGTAGAAATACATTTTGAGCAGTACATTATGTGTGCAGAAACTGCCAAAAAAAAAAATGAACTGTATGTTCACTTCGCTGGGCAACTACAGTGGTTATTGAGAGTCTGTAAACTTCCATGTCATTTTCTTCACCTCCTCATAACCTCATAGATCATTTACCACTTTTATATCATGCATCATCTGATACGCGCGCAATGACACAATTTAAGAATTGTTTTTTATAATAAAATATTAATATTCAGGTTTTCTCTCATAATGATAACACAACTAAGCGAACTGTTTCGTAATTGCGAGAAGAAATAATAGCAACCTTCCACCAACCATTACAAAGTTTAAAAACTTTAAAAAAGTTTACAAAGTGTAAAAACCAAGAGAATGAAGTGGTATATGGGGATGTGAAGCAACAAGGACTATAATCCCTAATCATTATATCAATGAACAGTCAATTTTTCCTATTTTTTTTTTAATAAACTGACCGGGACCTATTCTAAAGTGGATAAACAACATCCATGGCACCGCCGGGCTCGAACCTGAAACCTGTGGTACCGAGCGCCAGAAGCCACTCGGCCATTCAGGCCCCTGTGTAAAACCAAGAGCCAAAGCAATAGTTGTTGTTTATACACCACCTGATTCAAAACGACATCTATTGATAAAAAATTGAACTATTCTACAATAAACAAATTATTTTTATTAAAAAAAAACACACCTTTCTTTATTTACAATTTTTTTTTGTACAAATGCCATCTTTTATTTTTTTATTAGCTACTAATTTAATAGGTTTGTTCTAAGTTTTAATTGCCCTATAATTCCACATTATTCATAACAACGTTCATAAATTCAAAAATAAAATAATAGTAACAAAATGAAACATGAAAATAAATATTTAAATAATTTTTATTTCATTAAAATTTTATTATAGTCAAGAAAAATTATTTGCACTTTTTTCACATATATTAAAAAAAAAATTTTTTTTTTTTTATTGTTACACTTAAGACACTGAATAAATGTTGATTTTTCTTAATCTATAACATATAAAAAATATTTTGTTTACAGTAGAAATCTTCATCGAATAGAAAAAATATTTAAAGTATAAGCTATTTAAATGAAACAGAATTCAAAATTCTCAATTTAATTCGCATATTGTTTCAGATATTATTTTGAATTTGGAATTTTTTTTTTTTTTTCAGTATCAAAAAAAAATTAGGATAATTGTATAATTAAAAATGCCTCAAAATTTTAAAGTTATACATCAATTTGATAAACTGAAATGTAATCTTTACCCATACATTTACCAACATTATCAAATCAGTTTTCAATATTTTTACATATTTGCAGATTAATGAAGAAAAAAGAAAATGTAACATATTATATAACTCTATAAATAGAGGACTGGTGGTTTTTGGATTAACAAACAAGTAATTTTAATATTTGGGATCAGCATTACATGTTTCTTCAATACATAAATTTTTCTTAGATCTTTTTTTTTTTAATTAAATTCAATAATTAATTTTAGAATGTCATTAAAGATATAGCTGGGCACCATATGAACATCAGGTTGGAGTCATATCAGTAATCTGTTCTTTGCCTTTTTAAAACAAATGTTTTTCTTAAATATATACTTTTTATGATTTAAATAAGCAATAGAGATTATCCATATCTTTAAGTGTAATTAAGTGTGCTTAACTAATTCTTTTATTCAAAAACAAAAAAAAAAAAAAAAAAAAAAATCAATATATGTTTGTGAAATTATAAAATTTTACTATTCTATGCATTAAAAAAAAGAATTAATACTTCTTTTATAGTTATCTTTCTCTTGTGATTTTTTTCCACTTTATTTCTTCTAATCCACTTTTTTTTTTTTTTTTTAATTGCACAACTTTATGAAGCTACGCTTTTACACAGCCTTATATACAGTTATTATCAATTTTAAAAATATGTAAAGATGAACCATTCTCAAGAGAGAACAAATGATTTACTTGGTTTAAAAATACTTTAAAAATTATTGAAAAATATTTTTGGCAATCTCACAACTATATGTTTGAATGCTATTTAATCTTCTGCAAAACAATTAAAGATTAATGGTACAAAATAAAAATAAAAGAAGTATCCACATTTGAAGTTTTCTGAATGTGAACGAATCTATTTAAAAGATTTAAATAAGGAGAAATGCTTTTCCTGGCATGGGTGTGGAATTTTAATAGTTCATTAAAAACTTTTATTTTAGTTTGATTATAAATAATTTTCCCATCAGAAATTTACACTTTATTCATCATAAAGTTCCAGTTCACAAAACACATGATAAATATTATCTTGAAAATAGTATCTTAACCCTCATGCAAAAATGCTTTTACAATCAATCTTTCAAATATTGAGCAACAATTTCAATGTGTATTTGAGAACAAAACTATCTATTTTAGTTCAAATTTTATGGACTGATGTAATCTAAATGTCCATTGTAAGATGAAAAAAAAAAAAAAAAAAACTATTTTAAAAACTGAAAACTTGCAAGTAATTTATATATATATAATATTTGCATCACTTTCTATCATGATACAAAACTTATTTTCCACCCCCAATGAATTATATGAAAATAAATTTATTTTAAATATATTTCAATTTTCTAGTATAATATTTTTAGAGACAAAGATCATACTTAATTATAATTTACATAATTCACCATTAAAATATGTCAATTCATAGAAATCCATCCATTCATTCATAGTAAAGAATTCCATAATTCTTTACTTTTAAATTCTCTTTAAGTTTACCATCATATATACTAATATTATTAAAATATTGAATCTTTAAACTACTTTCTAGAAGTTAATTATTTAAACAAAGCACTATTTAATAATAATGATAAAATTTTGTTTATTATCTTTAATATTATACCAAATTTTTTAAATTTTTCATGTGGATAAATTACAATTTTGCAAGAGAGATAACTGCAGAATATTTTAGAGGGTGGAAAGTTTTAGAAGTGAAAAGTTAAACAAGATTGATTGCATATGAATTGCAATTCAAATAAATATTTCTTCTTCTTAACTAATGCTTTTGGTAGTAATTTTAGTTTCAATTAAGCAATATATATATATATATGCGTGTGTGTGTGTGTAATTACATGCAAAGTTATATTCTCGACTAAGTGAATTTTTGCTGTCATACCTATGGCATAACTTTGGGATATCAATTTATAAACATGTATATTGATCATACAGCTCTATTTTTCACAATAAATTTACATAATTTTATAAATTGCAATATTTTAAAGAAATGAATACTAATTTGAAAATGGCTTAAAAAGCAAAATAGTTTTCCCACACATTAAAAACTTATTTTTATAGGCAAAGTTTCATATCTGTTTTTAAATAGTAACATCATAAAGCAATATATTTAAGTGACAATCCAGAATATTTTAAATAGTGTAAGATTTTGTAAACATTTCCTCTTTATAAAAAGGCATGATCTACAATGTAATTCAAACATTTTTTAAACACATTTCCTCATACCTTAGTACTAATTCTTTTGGATATAAATTATTTGAAGATTAAAATGTTAATTATCAATCCTAATTAACTTTAGAACAATCTCAAAAATATTAATAAAAGCAATATTTAAAATTCTTTTAATAAAATTTACAAGAAAAATTGTTCTGGAATGAAATTAAACATTTATATTAAGAAGAAAATTAAAATAAAGAATAAAAGAGTTATCTATATTACAATTAATAGTATGCATGTAATAATAATTAGCATACATATTGTTAGTCAGTTTATGCCTGCAGTTAATTGCTAATAAGAAATAATACTGTATCCAATGTGCACAAGTGTAGAAAACAGTTCAGCATAACATGCATTAGTTTTTATGACCATTATTGAAAACTAATTTTCTTTTATAATGAAAACAATTGTTATACTGATTTACTTATTTTCAGAAATATTCTAATTTCCTTTCCCATCAGAAAATTAATTGAAAAGGAAATAAATATTTATTTCAGAAGAATACTATAATTACTTAATCCTTCAATTTTCATATACTATGCTCACAAATTCTCGGGCATTGGGATGTCATGTGTTATGCAATACTTAAAACTAGGATAATGAAAAATGCAAATATTGTAAATGTAATTTTTAAATAAAAATACATTTAGAGCCACTCCGTTTCAACCAATGAAACAGAGCTTGATTTTGAACACATACTTCAATTTTGAATACAGTTCAAACTAATAAAAGAATATAAAAGTTATGCCAAATATAAATCTTACAAGTAGTTGTTTATTTAATACAATGCAAATTAAAAATATTGATAAATGTGTTATATATTTAAAATAAAGAAAAATGTGCAGTGAAGAAATGTTCAAATTCAAACAACAATTTTAAGCAGAAAATTTTTATTAGAAAAAGTTAAAAATATTGCTGCACCGGTCAGCTGCACTTGAGAAGTACCATTCCAGATGATAACTAGTTAAAATATTTAATAAGCAAAACACATAACAATGTCTAAAATACAATGGTTTTAAATACTATACAAAGTTTAAATTTTTACAAGCCACATGAAATATCCAATACTGCAATTTGGAAGACTAAATTAAAGCAATTCATATACTCAGATCTTCTGGAAATTTTTACGGCCATTCCGCAGAATTATATATGGAACTCCCAATTCAAACCTAGATAATAACATAAAAACATTACTTACAACAATGATATTTTCTAAAAATACAATATCTTATAAAGAAAATGTCAAATCTTCATTAAATATTTTATAATTAAATATTGAAACTATTAACCTAGTCGATTTAATTTCTATTTGAATTTAACATATTAATAACTACTGCATATTATATTAAAGTCACAATTCAAAAGATATAATTTAAAACAAAGTAACTATTTCTCACAATGATATTTAAAAAAATTCAAATATCAATGAAATATCATTTAGCATCTGTTCATGCAAATAAGGATAATAAAATGAATAAAATCAAATTTTTTCTTAACATAACATTTAAATAGTCCGAAAATTATAATATTTAATAAAGCTTCAAACCAAACATGTGTTTTTAATTTAAAAATGAATTGAAAACTATAGGGTTAAAAAAAAAAAAACTGTGATTTAAATGTTGAAGAATGAGCCGAAAGATTAGAATACAAGAAATGTAGAAAGGTTAAATTAATTGATACAAAAATGTAGAAAATAAAGAATATTTGAATATGGATTCCTTCACATAAAATAACATTAATTTAGTTTTTAAAAATAATTTGTTTTTAATTATTAAAATTTGAAAAATTATTACAATGATTTTTATCTACTTTTTTGTAATAAGAAAACAATAAGAATTTAAATGTCAGCTCAAACAGTGGTTCTGTGTAAAAACATTTAAGAAAAATAGTACATAAATTAATAACTATAGTTTATTAACTCATAATAAAAGAAGCACACATTTTGGTAAATAAAACACATTAATGAATAAAATCAGGGGTTAAATTATTAGGATACATGCATTTAAATGATTTCTCATTAAGCTCTACATCATTAATAAATTTCAATTTGACAAAGTTAAATTAATAAATCTTACCTATCACTGGGCCAAAATCTAATTGCTGGTAACTGCTCAGGAACAGTGTCCAGTGCATCAAAATAAGCAAATAAAACACAAGCACTGTAAGCAACAATAGCAATCAAAATATGCCATGCACCATGTAGATATGGGAAATTCAACTTAGACCAAATTTCACAAAAGAGACGATCATTTATCCAACAAACCAGAGCAGCCATCCAAACCCATGCACATCTATATCCCAAATTTACAACTCTGGCATTTTTTACATCTGAATGAAAATGAAATAAAAATTAGAATGAATAAATTTCAAAAATAAAATACAATTATATTTAAAAACAAAACATATTTCAAATGAAAAGCAGCTCCGTTTTAGAAATAGCATGTAAACTATGAAAAATTATTTAATTTTAAATCATTTTAAAAGTTAAGAAATTATAATATAGAAAATCCACATTATACAATTAAAGTAATAGAAACAATTATTTTGAAATACAAATAAATCTTACTTTTAAGATTAACCGTTTTGAAAGTTAAATTCATTTTAAAAAATAATAATCACTTTATTATTCAGTATTTACAGAAAATTAAATCATAAAAGTCACTTGTTTTTTGACAAAAAAGTGACTTTTCTAAATATTCTGTAAAATAAAGGAATTAAAAAATTTCCAACAAATAGTTAAAACAAATTGTAAATATTAAGTTTATAAAAAGTCTAATAACATGTTCAATAAATCTAAATAATTAAACATGAAAAAGTCTTTTTAAATCGAAAAAGAAAGATCAGTTAATGACATTTTAAAAGGCTAAAAGTAGGTTAATATTATTCACAAATAAATTATTTATTATAATAAATTAATATTATAATAAAACAAGTTTAATTTAGTTTAAACAAGCTTGTTTAACAAAACAAGTTTAATATTGTAACAAAATTAAGCACATATAATTTAATAAAAGTAACAGGAATAACTTTTTGGACCCCAAAAAGTGTGCATGTTACATTATTTATCAATAATAAAAATAATCAGCACGAGAAAAATATTTCTAACAACTTGTAACCCAAATTTGTTTTCCCCATATATAATATATTGGATATCTAAACAATTTAAGTTTAAAACTAGTAATTAACAAGTTAAATTAATTAAAGATTTGTTAGCACAGAAATATTGAATATTTAATACATACATAAAACATTAAAAATAGTTTTACGAGTAATAATTTAAAAATCAGAATTTATATTATTGAAGAAAATTCAGTATAAACATAATCCCTATAACCTAAATTAAGAGGAAAAAAATGATAAAAGTTTCATGATTTACACAGTTTTAAATAATTCTTCAAATTACGTTTATTGATTGGATTATATAATTATTTCACCTTCGAATCTCAATGATTAAAAGGACAGTAGCTGGAATTCCAAGACCCATCAAGGCAAAAGCATTCAATACTGGGTGAACACAAGCCATTAATGTTGCAGCACACGATAAAATGAACATAGATAACTGAAAGTGTTTTCTGAAATAAAGTGAAATGAATTTTTAAAAAACATTAATGGAATTTAATAAAGTTTATTAAATACAGATACTCAATTTGATAAAAAAATATGCAATATAATCTGAACTACTAACATTACAAAGACTTTTTTAGAATTAGAAGTATTTAATTATTTGAAGCACATTTAAAAATTATAAAATATTTTATCATAATTTAAAAACAGGTAATAAAATTATCATCATTAATTTATGCCTTAAATATAAGTTTTGAAACCAAAAACTTTTAAAATTTGTCTTTTTTAACAAATTGAATTTGATTACTTATGTTATGTAATAATTAGACTTTTAGCAAATAATGAATTACAACTTGTGACACTTAAAAAAAAATTAAATTATACATTAAAAAATTATTTTTTTGCTATGTTTACATTATAATTTCTTCATAATATGAAATCTTTTTCAATAACTTAATGATTATGTCACAAGATTCTTGAAAAAAAAAAATTAAATAAGACATTATGGAATTAATTTATCATAATAGGATAATAGTAGCAAAAAAAGTCACAGTTAATATTTATATAGTATTATAAAAGATTTAGTTAGAAAGTTTTTAAAATTTTTTAAATTTTTAGCTTCATATTTATTAATAAATAGTAATAAATTTAAATAATCTTAAATTTCATATTACATATATGTCAAAGTTTAATAAAATTAAAATAAAAACACCTTTTTAAATTTCTCAAAAAATTTAAAGTCTTTAATACATATTAAGAATTTAAATAAAAGAAATGATTAAACAGGAATTAATATTTCATTATGTGAATAAAACTTGTGCAGAAATTATTTATTTAGATAATACTACAAATAAACTAAAAAATAGAGGTAAAAATTTTTTTGTATTTATAAATTGAAGTAAGAGACTAAATTCTATAATAAACAAAATGATAAGAATTTGCAAGATACAATGTCAGATTTCCAAATGTTTCTTGTTTAAAATGGTAAACAATTTAAAATAAATTATTATGCATATAAATTGAATCAGAAAAGAAATGTTTATGAAAAATATACATATCACAATTTATCTGCTTATTTTAACTAAACAAGATACATAAATAATTTAAGTAATTATTTTTATAGTTTCAGCTGAGATATTCAACTGCTTCTTAAATAATTTATATTATTTGTTTAAAGGAATTTAAAGTACATTTTATATCACAAAACACAAGTTCAAATGAATATATTACCTTTCCTTAAAACCATACGAAAAGTAACGTCTAGGTAGCCATAATGCAAATGAAGCCATTAATAACCAAAGTATAGCCACCTCATCTAGCAGCTGGCCAACGAGGCTCAGAGTTGCATGGAAATAAGCAGACGTCAAACCAACAGTTAGTAATAAGCCCCAAATCAAATAAACTCCTCGATTTACACATTGAGCATATTCTCTGAATAAACTAGTTAGTAAAGGTGGATAAATGAAGAACAAAATGTTGCTCACCTGGAAAAAAAAAAAATTATATATAATATGAACAATAATAACAATAGACAAAATTAAATGGGGGAAAAAAAAAAAAGAAAATATTCTACATGATATATATATATGCCCAATTTGATCTTTTACCCAATAGTTTTATTTAGAATATATTGTTTTTCTGTATGTTGCAGCCATTGCATTTTGTTATAGTTGTATGTTGTAGTACTAATGGTTTATAACTATTTTCTTTTTTTAAATTTATAAAGTTTAAAATTTTGACAGGTATGGATTACTATATATATAAAGTATTTGTTATATCAAATATAATTGTATTTATAGGTTTGATTTTATAGGTGTATTGTGCAATTTAGAAAATTAAATATTACACCAAAATATATAATCTATTTTACAAAATTAAAAATATTTAATTATAAATTTTTAATTTTGAAATATATATATAGAGTTGTATTTAAATACTTAAAATAGTTATTATTTATTTCATATAAATAATAATCTTCTATATTAATGAAGACTTAAATGAAAAAAATTAATTTACCTATAATTTTTTTTTTTACAGTCATTGTTAATATACAAGATCATTAAAAATCTAAAAATCAAAATTATTATATTTACTGCTATTGATATGCAAATTTGAATTACTTACAGTATTAACAAACTCAGCTATCACTGGTGAAAATAAATAATTGCCTTCACACCAATCAACTGGAGAAGTTCCTCGTCGTAAAGGCCAAGGTGAATGTTGCATAATGGAAATCTTTTAACACAAGTAATTTTCTGGAGATAAAAAAAATTATTTTTAATAGAACAAGAGAACTTTCCAAGTGAGTTACTATGAAATGGTTTTGCAAATAATTAGCTACTCTGGTAAAAAAGATAATACTATCAATTGACAGATGGTTGAAAATATTGCATAAGTGTCAAAATAGGCAAATACAGATTAGCTCTCGTGACATGAAAATAGATTATCAGTTATTAGGAAATAAATAAAAACAAAAAGAAGGCAAGCAAAAATAATAATGTATCTGTCATTTTAAAAATCATGTCCTAAAAATATAAAATGGTATTTCTATAGATAACTCAGGTTCTTTATATTTTTCTATATATAACAGCAGATAAGAATAATAATGAAAAAATTTAAAGCATCATCACGATAAATAACAACTAATATTAAAAAAACTTTGTTTTAGACATTGATAGCAAATTTAAAATTAAAACATTAACTATTAAAAATAAAATGAAATTATAGCAAAAGAAAATATTAGTTAGAAAAAAAAAAAAAAAAAAACTAAAAACATTAGATAGTAAAGCATTTATTATTTAATGTCGATACATTCAATGCTATTTAATATAAAAATTTATATAAGCATTTAAAAAATGTGTATTTAGTGTTATCTTTCAGAACACAATTTTTTCTTAGAACATTATAAATACCTATACATAAATATTTAATTTGTAAATATTCTCTTAAGAATAGTCATTTCCTAGGTAAGCATTATGTTTCAAATTTATTTTTTTACATGAAAATTTTTAATAGCCTTATTGCAAATTTTTATTTGTATGATATGAAAAATAGTTCTAATAAAAGATAATAAATTGAAAAAAAAATGCTTCATTCTCTTTTTTTTTCAAAATATAATTTGAAATTGCCAAATGTGTAAAATATGTTTTCAAATCATTACAAATGCACAAGATGATTATTTTAAAGAATTCAAACTACTTTACACCTTTGTAAGACTAATAATTTTGAAAATTTATAAAAAAAAAAAATATTCTCATAAAAAAAGCAATTGTCATAATCAGTAAGAAGTTTCAATTAAAATGGCATTTTTAAATTCAATAAATGAAAAAAAAAGAATATTTACATTTTATGTATTAAATTTTAATACAAGTACATCATTATAATAACTAAATTTGGCAATCTTATTTCATAAAAAATTACAGACTTTAATTCAAAAAAAAATAATAAAGATTTATCCACTTCTATGAGAAAATATTATTTAAATTGTTTTTTTAATAATTAAATATACAAAAAGGCAAGATGACAAATAAATTTAAATGCAATATAAACTATTCTCTATTGGCATATCGATGTAAAGTATTTAAAAAGCCACTATAACATTTAAATTAAATTAATTTCCATAAAAGAAATGCGGTAGATTTTTATTTCCAAAATACATAAATAAACTTTATGACAAGCGCCCAAAAATCTATAAATAAAAGTAAAAATATATATAAATAGGAACTAACATGAAAATTCAACAATAATTGGCACATGGACGACTTTTACCACCGTATTAATCACTTGTTCCAATTCAACAGATGGTGCGTAAACAAAAGAAATGTCTTTTTAATTTAAAAATGCTGCTTTTTTCTTCATATTTTCCAGAATTTACTCTGACATGCTTTAAAATATTTTAGAAATAAATAGTAAAAAATAATTATGTAAGAGAAAAACCGTAAATACGTAAAACTTTTTGAAATTTAAACCAATTTCTATGAAAGCCAGATGAGAAAAAGCGATGTCGCAAAACAAAACAAAAGCACGCAACTGAAAAAAGCAGAAACTATCTCAAGTCTGTTGCCAAGTAAGAAAAGTCACTTCTGAGGAACAGAGTTGCACCAGTAGGAATCGGGTTGGATGACGCAATAAGTGGATCGTTGAACATCATTGGTCGATTCTCTGACGCATAAAAAAAAAAAGTTATTAAATGGAAATGAAAGAGCAGGCTAAGGGATTTCATAATAAAATTTAAGACTTTAATGATACGAAACAAAATAAAAAAAATAAATAATTTATTTTTATTGAAACACTAACAGCAGTCTTTAGAGCAAGAATACATGTTAAAATGACGATGAACTTGACATTTACAAGTCCAACATGATAAAAAAAAAAAAAAACCGCACTAGAGTTTTGTTTTGACGTATCATTCACAATTCAGAAGAAATCTCCTAGTTTGAGTAGGGAATTTTCATAATTTATAAATATGGGACAAAAAATAAAACAATATATTAAACGAATTAATCAAAAGCAGTTTACAGATACACCAGTAATCATTCCTTAGAACAAAAGTTGTTTAAAATATAATTATACGTTAATATTGTTCAAATTAGGAATACTATAAAAATGTTTACTCCAAATTTGAATTTTTTTTTTTTAAGCATCTCCTATTTTAAAGCTTCTGGATTTAAAGAGAAAGTCCAGAAAATTTTAAAGTTACCATGTCAGATAGCTGTGAAGAAATTGATATCAAATGAAAGTAGTTCAGATATTACTATTCATAGAAAATTGTAAATTTATAAATAATGATTTAATTTTAAGCAAAAATAGCATTAAATATAACTTTCAACTCAAAAAAGAAAAGAAAAAATGTATGAAAATTTGAATCAATCTATTAATTAGAATAAATTTAAGAATAAAATACTTTGCACTATAAACAATTAATGATCGAATTTCAAAACAACGATAATGATTTTAGTGAATTTCAATAATAAAGTATGCGTAATGTATAATCTTCAACATACTGTAAAATCAGACTTAAAATTACAAAACATTTAACATTAAAATGAATTCGAATTTAACAATTCTTTAAATTAGCAAAAAGAAATTGGAAGAATTTCGTCATAACCAATTTTATTATCTGAAGACAGTATAATAAGATGGAATATTAAAAAAATTATATTAAATATGAACAAACACTTTGTATCTGAAGAACATTTTATGATTTGCATGTGCATGCTCAATAAACTTGTCTTTTGGTTGGGTGGATGATGTAGGTACCTTGGCTGCGAAGAAGCCATAAACCTTCCGATTTAGATTTAAAAAAGAAGTGGTGTTGGATCGAGGCACATAGAATGAAGAAACAGTTGAAAATTTGAAATTCATAGTTATTTCATTATTTTTCTTGCACGAATGGTGGTTTGTTTCGAATTCTATGTTCTCTCCAAATAAATATAAGCCTGTTATTTAATGGACTGTTAAACTGGGTGAGTGAGAGAAGAGAACACTGTTCCATTACTTTCTTTTATATTTGACATACTCCTCTATGGGAAGGATAAGTGTTTGCTATTAGCTGAAAATAAACCATAGACATGTGACGATAATTACCTACAGTATACCTGCTTTGAGCAATTTGATTCAAAAAGTTTGTATCCAGTAGTTGAGAGTAGTTTTTTCCTAGAGAAGTGTGACATTTATATTTTGTTTACTCTTCGTTGATACGTTAAATATCCTTCCTCATTTGCCCTTTATTATTTTTCTATAGTTTGCAAGATAGAATATTTGCAATTTTTAGGCCAATTTGAGTCGAGCATTTTGTACCAGTTGTTGAGGAAAGTTTTTATTCCCTGGTGAAGGTGACATTTATATTTTGTTTTTTCTTGGTTGTTTGCATTAAATATCGATATTTAGGATTCTTAGCTTTCCTAGATATTCGTTTTATTTATAGTATATATTTTCAATCTTCAAAAAATGGTTATAGGCTCTGAAAATTGGATTTTTGTGATATTTCTATAGCTTTTGATATTGTGGATTATATTTGGTACCTTTCTAAGTAGCCAATAATTCTCTAGTATTGTGACTTGGTTAAATGATTTCTTTCAGACATAGTAATCCCCAATACAAAGCAGTGAAAAATAGTTGATCATTTCTTTTCAACTGATTGGTATCCATTTAAAATATGGAAAATTTACATTTTTATCTCTTAAAAAATTTATTTTTGAACAGTTCAGTGTACAATTTCGTAAGTATACTTGAATTACTTTAGAATTTTCAATTAATTTTTATTTTATTGCAATAAGGCAATATTTGGTCTCTACATATATTAAAATTATGATAAATATTTTCAACTTTGCTAGGATGCCTATGAACAATTTATTTCTAAGCAATATTATTTTTAGTAATGGAAGTTTTTATATAATACTTCGAAAATGATCTATTCAGAATGATACATACAGAAGTTTAACTAAAAAAACCACTTGTGTAAATTCTTAAATTTTGAGAACTATAGTATATGTTTGTAATTCCCTATAAAGTTTTTTTTTGTGACAATAACTAATTGATAACAAAGTTTCCGCAAATTTAAAACAATATTTCTAGAAAAATACATAGTAAATAATTAAATTGACTACATGACTTATTCCGGCAGGATAAATTATTCAGAGAGCATCATTTAATATATAAGTTTCATTGATACCGATTATGGAAGTTATTAACTTTAGTCTTCTAAGAACCATCACAGAATTGATTTCAAAAAAAAAAAAATATAAGCACTCATTTTAACGATTCATTTACTGCTCAAAAGCATATAAATAAGATTTAAGAACTTGTTAATGATGCACATTTATCAATTTCCGTCAATATTCAGACATCGTTAAAAATGGAATAAAATATTGTCTTTGGTAAAGGCAGCATAAATAAAAACCCAATAAAGTATTTTATTACAAAGCAAATCACACAGCTTGGATAATTAAAGTATAAAATGAAGTGGAAAAAATAAAAACGTTTATCGCATACTTAGCATATCACTTGTACAGTTATTTCCATAAGTTTGCATTAAGTCACTGACGCAAACTATTTGTAAGCACTTCACACTTTGCATAATCTACACTAGACGACAGTTACAATAAAACGCAATTATACTGTGCGGCTCTTATCTTTTGGGTTCGAGGGCTGATAAATTCCCCAAATAAACCAACAAATATTTTTTATGAAGCGATAAGATGCATTATTAGAATTGGAAATTATAACAAGATGAGTGAATTATGATTGGCTTTTCACTCTACGGTTATTTTGTGCACACTTTGAGCTAATTAGACCGGGACCTACAGTTTAACATGGATTCCGAACTACGAACAAACATCCATGCCACCTCCATGATTCGAACCTGAAACCGGTGATACCAAAGGCCAGAGGTCTACTCAATTGGCCACCAGGCCGCCAAGTGAAATATGAAGCGAAATTATTCTCGTCATTTGCGATTTCCTCTTCCTTGTATCAATAATTAATTAAAAAATATTTGGACTAGTAATCAAAGTTAATCAGACTAATCCTAAATAACTTGTTGTTATAACTAAAAACAATGACGTTTCTTTTACATTTTCTATAAAATTTTATCACATGTTTCTGCAAAATGTGATGAGCAATTATTAAAAATTAGATAAAAATAATTTTTACCAATGTTCTAAAAGGAAAAATACTTCAGAACAGCTTATTCTGTTTCAGATACATACTCTTTTTAGAATTTTGTGGATTATGAGAAAAAAAATTTAAGATTTATATTTCAAACAAAGACTTGTGCATCTCGTATTTTGTGTAAATATTGAAATCTCTTTGCTGATTCTTGTTATAATATGCATGGAGATTTAATGTCAACAAAAGTAGCAGCAATTTTCCCCTTTCTACTTATAAAAAAATTAAAATCTTTATGAAAAAGTAGATGGCAGCATAAATATGATACCTTTCAATTTGCATCATTAATATTACTGCTACTACTACTACACCACACCACTGTGCCTAGATCTATATTGCCCCTTTACAATTGGGAGTGCAATGGGTGAGAAGAAGTCTGATTGGGCTCTGTGACGCTCTACGGTCATATGAGACCAGGATCTACAACTTAAAGTGGATTCGAACCAGCATAAACATCCATGGCACCGCCGGGATTCGAACCCGAAATCTGTGGTGCCGAGCGCCAGAGCGCTAGCCGCTCGGACATCAGACCCCTAGCATCATTAATATTAAAAGCACTACAATTTATTTAATACTTTATTTGTCACACTTTAGAATTTTTCATCATCATCAGTGGCGTAATAGCTCCATGGTGGGCCAACTCCGTCTGCCTACTGGCAGATTTCGAGACTTTTAAGGGGTAGTGTTCTCAGCCCGACGCCCTTCAGTCATACTAGACCGGAACCTACTGTTTAAAGTGGATTTCGAACCACTACAAACATAATCCACACTCGAACCCGAAACCTGTGGCACCTAGCGCAGAGTATTAATCACTTGGCCATTAAGCCCCTTTAAAACTTTTGCCTCATATAAAAGGATATTTGAAAAACAATATATTTTGAAAAAAATAATAATAACCTTTTGAATTCATATCATGTAATACAACTACCAGATAATGAACAGAGACTCAAATACACGGATTAAAAATTAAAATTTTGACTACATGATCAATTGATTTTTGAAATTTTTTTTTTTATGAAATATATTTATCAGAAGTATCTTAATGATACAATAAATTAATTTTCCGATGGTTCAGGATTTTGTAATGTTCGAAAAATTATAAATAATAGTTAAACCATTGATTGCCAAGCTGCTAAGTAGAACTGATACAAATATAGCAGTGTAAAAAAGGTAGAAAGGTAATTTAGAGGGGCTTATTTAACATAAGCTAATTTTAATTTCTAATAATCAAAATTTTAAATTACATAACATCAAATGAAAATTAGATGAAAAAATTTCACTATTACTATTAAACTTTTTCTTTCAAAATCGTTTTGTGCCACGTGAGTCTGATTTTCACCTCTAACAAATAATCGATTCTTCCGCCTTTGAACAAGATGTTTATCTTTTCACACAATTGGTAATTGAACTCTACCTGAGTTACTCTTATTATATTTATAATTTATAATTTTTTTCGGTCTTTGTAATTAATGCTATATTGACATATATAAAGATAATGAATTTTTATTGTGCATAGATTTTTGTATTACAAACGAACTACTTATGACTTATAAGAAGACTTTTAGAGATAATTGTCGCTTGTGAAAAAGAACTTAAAAACTCTCCTCAGACAGAATGACTGATATTTCAAGAATCTTCAAAATGGTTCACTAAGTCTCCTCGCTTATGACATTAGTGACTAGAAATGAGAAAAAAAAATTACAGCCCGAACCACAAAATTACAAATAAACAGCCTATGGAGGACTTTTAAAGAGGGCTTTTAGAGGTAATTGTCTCATGTGAAAAAATCCCCTTAAAAACTCTCATCAGACAGAATGACTGTCAATTCAAGAATCTTCAAAATGGTGCCACAAAGTCTCCACGCTTATTACATTAGTGACAGCAAAGGACAAACAAAAACTCAAACCGAACATCAAGATTACAAACGAACAACCTTCTGATGATTATAAGGGGCCCGATGGCCGAGTGGCTAAGCGCTCTGGGCTCAGTACCACAGGTTTCGGGTTCGAGTCCCGACGGTGCCATGGATGTTTATAGTGGTTCGGAATCCACTTTAAACCGTAGGTTCCGGTCTAACATGATCGTAGAGCGTTACGCGGTTATTGTTGCTCGCGTCCGTAGCTTATCTTCAAGCTACTCACACCTCCTGGGTAGTGCTAAGTGAGTAACGTCGGTGCAGCGCTTGTCTTAAGGCATCAAAGATAACTGTCTAAGTGTTTGCCAGCTGCACTAAGAAAAAAAATTGATGACTTATAAAAAGAGCATTTAGAGATAATTATCTCGTATGAAAAAACCCTTAAAAACTCTCATCAGACAAATTGACAGTCAATTCAGGAATTTGCAAAATGGTGTTACCAAGTATGAAATTATTACTGCAACGGATACCACCAATGGATTCGAAGAATCCTCCTGACGCTAGATGCATATGCTACCATTGGAGGTAGGTACATTTAGAATCATTAACAAATTATAAATTTTTAAATATTTGAAACAATATTCACGTAAGGAGAAAAATGCGAGTATAATTAAAAACTGAATTAAAATATAAAATTTATTAAGAAAAATATATCTAAAAACCATACCTGTTTAGATCTTAGATCGAACTTTTAGATGCGAAAACACGCTAAATCAATTCTATGATAAAGAGGCTTGTGATTTTTAAATTAAAAAGAATTAGATTATATACATTTGTTGCATTACCGAAATGAATCAATAAACACACATATTTAATTTATTTCATAATTTAGAATAAACTCGCTGGATTTTGATTAAAAATATACATTTAATTTCAAGAAGAAAATTCCTTTTGGAGTTCTATTTAAATTGCTTTTGCTGTGTAATTGAAGTGACTCATCAGACTGATAATAAATGCTAAAAATAGCTTTATCTGAGCTGTAGAAAAGGGAAGCAACCGCGAATGTCTTTTCACTGTATTCTTTCTTTCTATTTTTGCACTTCACTTATCCTTGAGAAAGAAAAAAAAAAAATTGCTAATGATATGTCAGCTGCTGATAATTGTACTCTCATGGGATTCGCCTGCTTATTTGCTTGAATTATTTTTTAGAAACTGACTTGTATATTTAATGCTTTTTCAAATATCATTGGAGATGTGAAGCAATTAAGATGTATTTTCATTTTCAACAGCCCAATGGTGGGCCAAGGCCGTTCTGTCTACTTGCAAATTTCGAGACAGGAGATGTTTTCTTTTTATGAGGTAGAGTTGTCAGCTTTACAGTCATATTAGATGGGGATTTTTGGTTTAAAGAGGATTTAGAACCAACACAAACAACGTCCATGGCACCACCGGGACTCGAACCCAAAAAACCCGTGACACCGAGGATCAGAGCGCTAGTCACTCGGCCATCAGCCCCCTTAATTAGCACTATTACAGATAAATAATTTAAGCTACTCATTATTCTGACTATATATATATAGTATATTTTTATTAAAAAAGAAGCCATTTGGATTTTTAAAAGATCACAGGGTATTTCATCATATATCATATTCGTATATATTCAGATAAGTTAAATCTATTAATATTCGTCTCACCCGGAGAGGCAGTATATTTCGTTCATCCTGCGCATAGCCGACTTTCGGGTTTTCGGCTTAGAAGTGGAGTCTTTGCATGAATCTGTAACTATCTGTCTTTAAATGTGTTAAATAGTGTATGTCTCTAATTGTATGTGGGTGATATTTGTGCAAATAAAGTTGTGAGTTCTCCAACTTATGCCTTAAATATCCCAACACAACACAACCACATCTACTTATAATCTGCTTGCCCAAACTGCACTCTATAGAATCAAATTTTTATTTAATACACGAACAATGATATCGTCTATTGTCTTTTGTTACCATAATTACTTAAAATCAGATGTTTACTAGTAGATTTCTTAATAAAATGCATAAGTAATTTAAATTCTTGACAAAGAAAATTTATTTACTAATATATTTTATCATTTTTATAAAGTCATGAAATATTATGCTATAAACTACAAAATAAATCACAAAAATAATTTTTTTTTCTTGTTTATATCCCTTATTATTTATCAAGTCATGTTTTTATCAACTTTTTTGATGCTTTGGTAAGATTAAAATTCGTATTTTTATGAGAAATTTTGATATTGAATATTCAAATTCATTAAATATGATATACTTTTAATCAACTTTTTAAGTTTAATTTAATATATTAAAAGAAAAAGCTTCAAGAAGAAATAATTATTGCTGGAAAAACGACTTTTCTTCTTATACATATAAAATAATAAGTATTAAAGAACGAATTTTTTTTTATTAAAATCCACACATTTTTCATCATGTTAAATAATCTTTCGAAAGTATACTGATAATATTTTACGTTTTTATTATGATTAAGCCACGGTAGAAATAAAGTTAAAAGAAACAGACGAAAGATATAAAAATTTTTTCCATGGAAATATGAAAAATACATTTTAATAATAAGCTGCCTGTAGTGCATAAAACGTTAAAAAAAAAAAAAAGAAAAAGTAAAAGCTTAGAAGCTCAAGTTTCAATATTTTATTCGACTAGCTAAAAAAGAGTCTATACTTATTATAAAATTTTTTTTTCTGAAAGTTCTTATTCAGAAAAAAATTGTTAAACTATACTATGATTTATGCAATGGCAACAATATTTTAGCAAGTAAAAATTATGGATGTAATAGAATTACGTTTGTTAGAAGATGGTACGTTTTTTGCACATTTTTTATGCACTTTTCTAAAAAGTTAGAATAGAAATTATTTAATTAAGTTACATACGTTTAAAAAATAATTAAAAATTTTGCTATTTTAAGTTCTTGTTAACCAACAAAAAAAGAAAAAAATTTTTTTTTTTTAAATATAATTAACCAAAAGTTCTTGTATTTTTTTTAAAAAATATTATGATAAAGTAAATGCATAATACATCTTTATTGTAATAAAAATATTTTATTATAAGTTTAATAAAAACATTTTTAAAGTTCGACACTTCGTATACTATAATACTAGAAATATATAACAATACAGAAAAAAAAAACCAAATAGTTTTAAAACTTGGATATTTATTATTCGTATAATTCAGAAAAAAAGAATTTATTAAAATATATTATTAGAAATATTTCATAACAATACGAATTGCATGATATGTAATCAGTTAAAAACAATTTTATTTAACTTTTTCTTTTTCTCTTTATTTTATCTGTAATAAAAACTTTATCACTGTTTTTATATCCAATTTAAAAAGCATTCAACTTAAAGGAACTGAATTGTTACATAATTGCTCTTTGTTTTCATATTTGAATTATACTTTTTTATGTTCCATTGCACTTTTATGAAATTTATCACCTGTCAAATCTATTATGAAATTTTTGTCTCTAAAACGATTGGAGGTAAAATAACTTATTTGATTAATGTAATTGTTATTATGTAATCTTTGAATTTTTTTTTTCCCTTGTGCTATTATATAACTGATTACAACATTAGAATATTTATCAGTATTTCGTTAAAACAATGAAAATATCTCAAGGTCAATATTTTTTTTTAAAACTTATTCAATCTGTGCGACGTTTTATCACCTATATTTTTGTTATTTTTTTTTTTTTTATTTTTGGTTTTAATTTAAGTTGTTACTTTTATAACTGATTTTTCGAATCATTTTATTTAAATTATTTTAAATCAATTTTAAATGCACTATAAAATAGATGTTAAATTATAAAATACTGTGATTGAACATAATTGTGTGCAAAATAAAAATTTATATCAAAATTTTAATTTTAAAGAAATATTTTTTCAATCTACTCAAAAAGTTACTGAATTAAATAGTTCCAATTTATATATATATAGGGACCTGTTGGCCGAGTGACTAGCGCTTGGTGTCACAGGTTTCGGGTTCGAGTTCCAGTGGTGCCATGCGTGTTTGTAATGGTTCATAATCCACTTTAAACCGTAGGTACCGTTCTAATATGACTGTAGAGTGTTGGGCATCGGGCTGACAACCCTACCTCGAAAAAAAGAAAACATCTTCTGTCTAGAAATGTGCCTATATGCAAACCGCATTGGCCTTCCATGGGACTGTTGCGCTACTGATGATGATATGTGTGTGTGTGTAGAAAAATATATGGTTTAATATGTATGTAGAAAAAACATGCATGTATTAATTAAAACTTTTAAGAAATTTAAAGAGTTTGAGTTTAGTTCTGGGAGACAACGGCAGAGCGAAAGGTCCACGTCACGGACTGCGACAGCTTTAAAGTATCTGCAGTTGGAGCAATGGAAGTCCCAAACAAATTACTAAAAGTGCTCTTGTTAATATCTCGCACAACTTGGGACCAAGAATCGGAGAGGCCACAATCGTTAAGGCAGCTGTAAAATACAGAAGTTAGAAGTGGTTAGAGAAAATGCACTTTTAAAATGGAAAACTTAAGGTTAATAGGGTATAGTGTAATAACTGAATCTGGTTACCGTAGTTCGGAAAGACATTTAACTGAAATTTCGTAGAATTTTAACTGAAATTTGCGTGACTGACTATTTGTCCTTCAACATCTGATCAGTGGAAGTTCGACGATCTGGACAGCCATCATGTTTATTGGAGGCGTTGTGATTGGTCTGCTGTTGTGTTATTCTTTGTTTGGAGGATATTTAATGGATGACAATAAAGTTGCTTCAGATATCACTGCAATCATTGTTTATTACAAAGAACGAAGGAAAGGAAATTGATGGACAAGGGTTTCAAAGTGATAACCTTCAGAGGTGATACAATAGGGTAACCTAGTCAAATGGTTGCCACTTACAAATTCAAGAGTTTCATTTTTAATGCTTTCAAATACGTCAGTTATGCAAATTTTGAGATTAATGAGATCTATCGACTTCTTCTAAACCAAATCTCTCATATGACACCAAAGATAGAAATCACATGGATCCATATCCGACGAATAAGAATGCCAATGTAATGCCCCAAGATTATGTTTAGGTATTGATAAGCGATTGTTCTTAAATCACTGTGGTGTCAAACACACTGCTTGTTCTACAAGGAGGGGTATCGTCCTGCATGAACCTATATTCATCTGTGTTCATTCGTATTCACATTACGAATTTGGGAAAAATGACTGCTTCATCATTACGTCTTACCTTATCTTGAGCATATCACATAAATACCAATTTTTAAAATTAAATATACTATCTTCGATTGAATATGATTCTTTGGGAGACATTTTCAAAATGGCTTGGAACTCACACGAAACAAATTCTTTTTATGCTCTTTCTCACTGCTCACATTCATAGCACCATCTAGTGAGCATCTAAGAAGTTATTTCTGTTAAAATTTGGTTAAAAGTCACCCTATGTGTATGTGTATCATGCATATATATATAATATACATTTTTTTCTGTAAATCGGAGGCTACCAATAATTATCATACATTGCTTTCTATTCCATTCTCTTCTAACGAAGATAGTGAGTTAGGTAGTTAGTTATAATTTATATTAAGTAATTCTACAAGCAATTAAAGTATCTCCCAAATAAAAAAAAAAATCTATTTTTAAGTATTACTTTTGCAAAAATTTCCTATTTCCTTATGTATGCAAATTTAAAAAAATAAATAAATTGAACAAGACTAAAACATTTACAAGTTAACGAAAAGATTTGTTTATTTTGAGCATTTTAACCTCATTAATATTCACATCCATTGTTTAAAATAATTTTTTATTTAAATTTCGTGTCTGCTCCGTAGAGGAACACCGAAAAGTAATTTACTTTTGCAGTCCTAATTTATTTACTGGTTTTAAAGCTTTATTCTTAATTAGTAGTTGACATTAGTGTCTGCCTGATAAATATATAATGGCTTACAGATAAATTAATGACTCCTAACTGTAAGAAGTGTCATGTTAATAATTGGGTATGCAGAATGCAGAATGTTTAACACGTTTAGCACATCCAAGCATATATTTTCTTTTTTTGATGTCGTCTCACATGCTGTGGTCTTCTTTATTTGAAGAATTTGTGTCGCTTTAATCAACAGCAATTATGTTAATTTTGCTGTCGTTGGTCCGTGCAGTAATTAGAGATGAGATAAGCAATCTTTTTAGGGTTAAATTAGGGCAAATAAGAAAAGTTAAGAAACTCTGTCACACAAAAGAAAAAAAATCATTCTGATTAAATCAGTTACGGTTTCAAATGGACATCATTGTATACAATGACAGAATACGTTCATGTTTTATTATCTTTAATAATTATAAGTTTTATTTTAACATAGGTAAGAGATGTTAAATTTTTTAAAATCATTACAGATATGATTCTTTTATAGCATAAATGATGTTTCTCTTGTAAAAGATATATATGATATACATATAAGATGCATAAGAAATATTTAAGATAAATATATAAGATGGATAAGAAATATACTTGTAGATATACATATAAGATGGGTTTATTAGAAATAAATATTGAAGATTTTACATATTTTAGACATATGGCATAAGTCTTTTAAGAATCCTGTTTTGTACAGTAATGGATTTAAGTACTTCATCCTTTGTTGTGGAAATATTGTGGAAATACAGGCAATCGTGGATCCTATGGATCGTGGATCTTATTTATTGTGGGAATACAAGCAATCGTGGATCCTATTTATTGTAGAAATACAGGCAAACGTGGATCCTATGAATCGTGGATCCTATTTATTGGGGAAATACAGGCAATCGTGGATCCTATTTATTGGGGAAATACAGGCAATCGTGGATCCTATGAATCGAGGATCCTATTTATTGGGGAAATACAGGCAATCGTGGATCCTATGAATCGTGGATCCTATTTATTGGGGAAATACAGGCAATCGTGGATCCTATTTATTGTGGAAATACAGGCAATCGTGGATCTTATGAATCGTGGATCCTATTTATTGGGGAAATACAGGCAATCGTGGATCCTATGGATCGTGGATCTTATTTATTGTGGAAATACAAGCAATCGTAAATCCTATTTATTGTGGAAATACAGGCAATCGTGGATCCTATGAATCGTGGATCCTATTTATTGGGGAAATACAGGCAATCGTGGATCCTATAAATCGTGGATCCTATTTATTGTAGAAATACAGGCAATCGTGGATCCTATGAATCGTGGATCCTATTTATTGGGGAAATACAGGCAATCGTGGATCCTATGAATCGTGGATCCTATTTATTGGGAAATACAGGCAATCGTGGATCCTATTTATTGTGGAAATACAGGCAATCGGGGATCCTATGAATCGTGGATCCTATTTATTGTGGAAATACAGGCAATCGTGGATCCTATGAATCGTGGATCCTATTTATTGGGGAAATACAGGCAATCGTGGATCCTATTTATTGTGGAAATACAGGCAATCGTGGATCTTATGAATCGTGGATCCTATTTATTGTCTAAATACAGGCAATCGTGGATCCTATGAATCGTGGATCCTATTTATTGGGGAAATACAGGCAATGTAGAACAAGTGATTGTTTTCATCTTGAAAGCTACCGTTAATTTATTTTGATGATTTTGTATTAAAAAATTACCGTTATAAAAAATTGGACATCATTATTGACAAAACGTCATTAAATACAATGACCGAATCCGTTAATGTTTTATTATTTTTAATAATTATAATTCTTATTTTAACATAAGTTAGGAATGTTAAATTTTGGAAATCATTACAAATATGCTTCTTTTATAGCAAAAAATGGTTATCCTGTAAAGTTATGCGTATGAGATGGGGTTATAAGAAATAATCAACTTGTTACATGTTATAGATACTTGTTAGAAAGGTTTTAAGAATCCTGTTTTAAGCAATAATTTATTTCATTGCTTCATCCTTTGTCGTGGAAATATTGTGGAAATACAGGCAATCGTGGATCGTATTTATCGTGAAAATGGAAATGTAGAACGATTGTTTTCAGCTTGAAAGCTGCCGTTAAGTTATTTTGATGTCTTCATATTAAAAAAATTATCGTTATAAAAAATTGGACATCATTATTGACAAAAACGTCATTAAATACAATGACAGAATCCATTTATTTTTTATTTTCTTTAATAATTATATTTTTTATTTTAATTTAAGTAAGGGGTGTTAAATTTTTAAAAGTCATTACAAATATGCTTCTATTATAGCAAAAATTATGCTTATCCTGTAAAGTTATACTTATATGTGGGGTTTATAAGTAATAAATAGTCAATATGTTATATATTATAGATATATGGCATAAATATTTTATGAAGCCTGTTTTGAACAATAATTTATTTAATTTCTTCACTCTTTGTTGTGGAAATTTCGTGGAAATACTGGCAATAAAGGTTCCTATGGATCATGGATCTTATTTATTGTGGAAGTTCAAGCAATTGTGGATCCTTTGGAGAATGGATCTTATTTATTGTGGAAATACAGGCAATCGTGGATATTATTCATCGTGGAAATAAAGGCAATCGTGGATCCGATGGATCGTGGATCGTATGGATCGTGGATCATATTTATTGTGGAAATACAAGCAATCGTGGATCCTATTTATTGTGGAAATACAGGCAATCGTGGATCCTATGGATCGTGTATCTTATTTATTGTGGAAATACAAGCAATCGTGGATCCTATTTATTGTGGAAATACAGGCAATCGTAGATCCTATGGATCGTGGATCTTATTTATTGTGGAAATACAAGCAATCGTGGATCCTATTTATCGTGGAAATACAGGCAATCGTGGATCCTATGGATCGTGGATCTTATTTATTGTGGAAATACAAGCAATCGTGCAGCCTATTTATTGTGGAAATACAGGCAATCGTGAATCCTATGGATCGTGGATCTTATTTATTGTGGAAATACAAGCAATCGTGGATCCTATTTATTGTGGAAATACAGGCAATCGTGGATCCTATGGATCGTGGATCTTATTTATTGTGGAAATACAAGCAATCGTGGATCCTATTTATTGTGGAAATACAGGCAATGTAGAACAAGTGATTGTTTTCATCTTGAAAGCTACCGTTAATTTATTTTGATGTCTTCGTATTAAAAAAAATATTGTTATAAAAAAATTGGACATCATTATTGACAAAACGTCATTAAATACAATGACGGAATCCATTTATGTTTTATTTTCTTTAATAATTATATCTTTTATTTTAACTTAAGTAAGGGATGTCAAATTTTTAAAAGTCATTACAAATATGCTTCTTTTATAGCAAAAATGATACTTATCCTGTAAAGTTATACTTATATGTGGGGTTTATAAGTAATAAATAGTCAGTATGTTATATATTATAGATATATGGCATAAATATTTTATGAAGCCTGTTTTGAAATTTATTTAATTTCTTCACTCTTTGTTGTGGAAATTTCGTGGAAATACTGGCAATAAAAGTTCCTATGGATCATGGATCTTATTTATTGTGGAAATTCAGGCAATTGTGGATCCTTTAGATAATGGATCTTATTTATTGTGGAAATACAGGCAATCGTGGATCTTATTTATTATGGAAATACAGACAATCGTGGAACCTATGGATAGTGGATATTTATTGTGGAAATACAGGTAATCGTGAATCGTATTTATCATGGAAATACTTGCAATGTAGAACAAGCGACTATTTTCAACTTGAAAGCTACCTTTAAGTTATTTCAATACCTTAATATTTTTTTTTAAAAAATGTGTTATAAAAAAGCGGAGAAATAATCACATTCAAAGAAAAATTAAAAAAAAAAAAAAAAAAAAGTAAACACGGTGTTAAATTTGTATTTTGAACATAAGGCTATATCTGAACCAATTATCTCTTAAATTCAATTAAACAAATCTAAAACCTTTTCAAATAACATGTATCCATATGAAATACAAGGAATAGAAACTAAAATGAAGAAAAAGTATAAATTAAATTGGCATAAATGCACCACTATATCCTGAGGATTGCACATTTTGAGGACATCATTCAGTTTAGAATCCATAGTATAATTAGTACTAAATTACAGCACTAAATTTGGATACTTTCCATGTTATCGTCATAAGTCAAAAAAATTTATTCTTGATTAGCTTTTTGCACAAGGGACTACGAGGAGTCCTGGCATTGTAAAAATTAATTCATGAGCTATTCTTATTGATTTATTTAAATTTCTTTCTCGTGCTTTTTTATTAATTTTCTATCACATACATTTTTATAAAAACCGTTAGGAATTATATAGTTTCTTAAAAGTGTCTTTCGAATTTCTTTTAAGTGCTTTTTTATCAAATTGCTTGAATTTTACAGTTTTTTATAAAAGTTTTTAAATTTCTTTTCATATATTTTTTATAAAATCGGTTTGGAAACCTGTAGTTATTTTTATTTAATCTGTTTTCTTTTTACGGTTTTGAACAATAACTGATGAACATAATTTATAGTTTATTGCCCAAACGTGATTTATTGATATTCTTTCTTTGTTTGTTAAAAATTGCTGTTATGCTCTTTGTTCTTACATTAAATACTAAATTAACTTTAAGGTTATAGTTCCTTTAACTTTAACTTTTGCTTTTAGGAGAGAGCTGTATCATTTTTCTGGCTTTACGGTTTTTAAACCAATTTCTACAAATCAATATTGTACTGGCTTGAATCCATTTACCTTATATAGATCAACAGCTAACTTATGGGATGTTGTGAGCTAAAAGATATTTGAAGAGTTATAGAAGGAATTGAAAAAACATTAACTACACTTAAACTTTTATGTTACATAGAAACACATTCAAGTTGTGTAATAAAACCGCAATAACACTGACATGCGCTACACATAAACCCAAAAGAATCTCATGCTCATTTTACTGAAAAAAGTCGATGCATTATTATGATGTATTGTTGAATATATTTCATATATATACACACATATATATATGCGTAAAGGATGTCATGCAATGAACACTATATATATAATATCTAATATTTCTTGTTTGATATTCTTCTCCTGACGGAGCAAACAATTGTGAAATGATTTTCAGAAACACGTTCAAAGTTTTAGATTAATCAATAAATGATTTCCGATTCCATTCTGGGTTCTAAATATACGAAATTAACTGAAAATATTAATGAATTATATAATTAACTGAATGATATAAATTTTCCTTTTTCAGTGTTTTTTTTTTTTTTAATTTGCTTTTTTTTTTTTCGTGCAAGTTGGAAAAAACAAGCTCAAAATTTTTGAGTAATCAATAAATGACTCCTGGTTCGAATTTTAGATCTTTCACTAAAATGGAGAATAAATATTAATGGCATGCTCGTTTTTTATTACGTGGATATTAAAGATGCATGTTGTTGTAGTTATAAAAATGTACATTTGTCTAATCCCATAATCTATAGCCATTTGAATTGCTATAAGATAATTTATGAGTTAAAGAAATGGTTCACGAGTTTTAGATCATATTAGCTTTACATATATAAGTGATTCCCATATTCATATTTTAACTGTTTCACAATCAATTCATTTCATTAAAAATAAACTTAATAAAATTACTCATAGTACCAAAAGGCTGCTAAAGCGAACTTAGGAAGCTTATGAAATCAACTCATACAAAGTTTGGGCTGTTTTTCTTTATCATCACACATTCTTTGCTCTAATTTTCCCTTGAATTCTTTTTATATAATTTCTACTAAATGTTACACTTTTTACCGAAACTGAGCAAATATTTTATTCTTAAAAACTGCTATTTTTGAATAATTTTCAATAAAATTTTTCTTACATTCTTACAAACAACACTATGAATTTTTTTTTTTTTATATTACTTGTTTTAAAGTCAATTCTTACTTTTTTTCACTATATTGCTGAAAGTCGTTTATAAATAATTTTCATTCATTTTTAAAAAGCTTATCTGACGCCATCTAGTGGTAGATATATGCAACTTAAATCTAAAAAAAAAAAAACTAAAATTAAGTAATTAAATTTAATGAATGAAATAATATTTGAAAAAACTATATTAACATCCTGTGTCATCCACTACAAGTTCAAACACATGTATGTGAACGTGAGTGGATGAATAAAAATATTTTATGAACGATTGAAAATTTGAAAAAGATATATATATAGGAGAGCTTGAGCTAATAGAAGGAATTGAAGAAAAACATTAACTTAAACAAAGAATAAAAGATTAACGTCCCCCACATACTTCAAGTACAGTAAAATTATTAGTATGTCTTTAATATTTATTTTTATACACAATACACTTAATCTGTGAGGGAAATTTTTAATGAAAAAGAGTTATTGCAAATGATTTTAGAATCTATATTCGTAAGTATGGATTAGAGAGAACAACTTACATTGTTTTAACAGTGTCTGAGCCTCCCTCTTCAATATAGGTGTACACGACAGATAGTCATTTAATATTTCTTTCTTTTATTTTGTAACTGAAAGTTGAGAAAACTATTTGCCCAGCTCTATTACCCTCAGACAGTTTCTAATCAAATTTACAATCCTGAAACAACAACTTAGTTATTTGCGCATGAAATCTTGTTTGCATTCGAGAATGATACACTAGCAATTTCTGGTAAATTGAAATATTTATTTTGCAAATTGTTTTAGACGAATGTTGGTGTTATTGTAATAATTTTAAAGAATATTTGTAAATGCATCGCATAAGCATTGATTACTTATTTTTTGTAAAAGTACTACGAATTGTTGAAACAAATTCTAGCGGATGAGATAATTGTGCAGAATATAAGAAATGTTACTTTAAATGATATTAACTTTATTCTAAACATCCCTGATCGGCCCAGGTTTAAAGCTGTTGCCCCTTTCAGACTCCTGACGGGCCATGATTGTATGGCCAATCATCTTTTCGTATGAAAATATTTGCAAACTCAAAATGCTTGCTCTGCAGTCTTGGAGAGGACATGGATTCATCTCACCTTCCTGTCTGCCTTGCACTTGTTTCCTCTGCTGTATATGGTCGTTATTAGGAGGCTAGAGCCCTTATGGGCTAAACATGTCACTATGTGATTTCCTTCGATTCTTGTTATTGTTTTCATGTTCCTTGTGTTCTTTTTCTTTTCTTTTATTACTTATTATAGCCTGCTAATGGAAATAAAAACTTTAAATGATATGTGGGGCATGCAGAATTCCTTAGGTTAGAATGAAATGGATCTCGTAAAGAACGACTAATAATTTATTTTCTTAATTCTATTCAAATAAAAATTATATTACAAAACTTTTAAGTGCCAGCTATTATCCATTTTAAAACACTATAACCACGTTTCCGTCTACTAACTGCAAGAGCTCTGTGGCGTATGCCACAATAGCATTGGAAGTTTTACTTTGCTAGTTTAATCGTGATAACTGTTATTGCGGATTTATGGTTATTGCGGAATGGAGTTGTGCAGTGCAGGGTTATTGCGGATTTTGAGTTATTATGGAATAGGTTACTGCGAGATACTGCTTTTTATTTGGGGAGTCAGTTTAACGTATAATCCCGCATTTGTATGTTTAACTATAGTACTAGCGTATAGTATATCAGTCCTGATTATCGCATTTTATTTCATGAAAATGAAGAAATGTTTTTGAAAAATGTTCACAACTTAATTAAACAACTTGATTAACTTAATTATTATCCCTATATACTCGTATGCACAAATTATATAAATTATTACTCGCCAAATACTAGTTGGGTATTAGTTGTGTTGTTTAATTAAAAAAACACCACACATTAGCAACCATATTACAATGAATACAGTCTGTAGCACAACAATCGGTGTTGGACAATACAGTGAGCTGTCCGCTAAATGCCCATTGTTTCGCTTACCTTTAACTTTAAACCACTGGTATTAGCGTTTGCCACGCACTAAAGGTGGATATCTGAATGGCATGCCATTGTATTTTTGGACGGATTACGCTTCTGCCTGCAGTTCCACGATGGTCGAATTAGAGGTGTGAGATATCATGGAGACAGGTTGTCATCTGTTGTGTTATGCGTCATGATACTGATCCCTGCACAATTGTTATGATGTGTGGGGTGGTAATGGATACCACTCCCGTATCCACTTAGTGTGCATTACTGGTATACTAAAAGGCTCGTGCTCACCAAGGCGAGAAGATGCAAGCGAAAAATTTGACCAATCACTAGCCTCACCGCGGTCGCCTGAACCGGTTTGCAGTCCGCCGCTTGGAGTAGCCCAACTTTCAACTCGAAGCGGTTTTCACTAGGCGTAATGCTATTTCTGATGTTTCGCTGTGAATGGGTCGAAAAATTTTTGTCGCTTGTCTCTTGAATCTTCACGTCTCGCCTCGGTGGGAACGAGCCTTCACTGGCAAAGCTGAAGTATTACAGTCTGTTGACTTTCGTTATTTTCAGGGGTTGCCTGCGGCTACGTTTCAACAGGATAATGATCGAAAACACGTTGTTAGCAACGTTCAAGCTTTATTCTTAGCGAACCATATTGCATTGTTACTCTGGCTTTGGCTCTGTTCTCCAGATCTATCACATGTTGAACATGTCTGGCTAATGATTGGGGAAAGCTTAATTCGGCAAGCCACATCCCGCGAGTACATCTGATGAACTCTGGCTATATGTGGAAGTAGCATGAGCTGCCATTCTTCAATAACACATCCAAAGCCCCTTTCACTCAATACTACGGGCTGTAGCAGCGGTGATTGACAGCCATGGAGGTAGCACCCACTATTTTTCAATTCCTTCTATTAGCTCACACTCTCCCTATATATATCTTGTTCAAATTTTCAATCGTTAATAAAATACTTTTTATTCATCCACTCCAGTTCAAATACATTTTTTTAACTTGTAGTGGATGACATTTTATGTTAATACAGTTTTTCAAATATTAATTCAGTAATTAAATTTAATTAATTAATTTTATTTTTTTTTAGATTTAAGTTGCATATATCTACCGATAGATGGCCCCAGATAAACTTAAAAAAGTGAATGAAAATTATTTATAAAGGATTTTCTACAATATAGTGAAAAAAAAGTAGGAATTAACTTTTTTTTTTGTGTATTACTTGTTCTTGTCTTCCTCAACTCAAAGAAAGTTGTATTTCAAATCAATTTACATTAATATTACGTGTAATCTCTGAAATAAATTGAACTTTGACTTGTATTGTTCTTCTTGCTCTTGCATTTTGGATGACTATCACTGTACATGCATTTTTTCGGTATTTCATAATTGTGGAACGTCTGTAATGAATAATAATAATTTTTATTTAATAGTATAATAATAGTTATAAATTTGTTTATATTTAGAGAAATAAGTAACTAACAAAACGCAATCTTTTTCATCATCATGCCATCATATTTTCGAGACTATTATCTAAAATTGTTTGGTCTAAAATCAGTGATTTGACTAGTCATTCTTGGAATTCCTAAGAAGATTATATATATTGGATGAAAATGTGAGATAATGATATCAGTCTGTTTTAAAAACTTTTATTCGAGAAAACTTTTTGTCCATACATAATTATTCTTCATGTTGATTTTCGGGAGATATACGTCGCAAGAAATAATTCTTTTAAAATATCTTGCACAAAAGATTATATAAAAATAATTAGCTGTCAATTTGACGAATGGAGGAAAAAATGGATTTCTAAATGAAAACAGTGTAATAAAAAAGGCGGAAAACTACACTTAACAAGGTCTAAAAAGGATATACAAGCAGATACGTGAGAACAATGAAATCAATAAGAAAATGACTGTGTATGTATAGGTTGAATGCATTTTGTACAGAAAAATATTTCCTTTAATTTTTAATTAAAAATAATTCCTTTAATTAATACGACTTAAAAAAATTGTGGATGTTTCTTTACAATATATTTCAATGTTCAAGATATATGTTATTTTCAGATTTCTCTAATTAAAAACTCGCAGACTGTAAACTCAAAAATCTTTATTATATTTTTAAAGAAATACATAATTTAATGCTTGCTATTACTTTTAGCTTTAATGGATGACTTTTATTACTACTAAAACAGAATTCTATCAATTTAAAAATTTTTCCCTCGTTCAAGCAAGTTTGAGTTCTAGCATGCCCGTAGCAACGATTCTTCTAGAGCCAGATTGAATTTGGTTTAATTATGTACAGCTTATATAAAGCTTCAATATTTTCGCTATTTTTATTATTAAAATTACTAATAGTTAAGGACATTTTTTTCCCCTATTTATTTTTACTTGGAGCCTGGTGGCCGAGTGGCTAGCGCTCTGGCACTCGGTACCACAGGTATCGGGTTCGAATCCCGGCGGTGTCATGGGTGTTTGTAGTGGTTCGGAATCCCACTTTAAACCGTAGGTCCCGGTCCTAATAGGATCGTAGAGCGTTGCGGGGGGCATTGTTACTCCGCGTCCGTGGCTTACCATCAAGTTACACGCGCCCCTGGGTAATGCAAAGTGAGTAACGTCTGTGCATCGCTTACCTTAAGCCATCAAAGACCAAGCTGTCTAAGTGTTTGCCAGCTGCATTAGAAAGAAAAAAAATTTTTACTTGGCAATAATTTTTACATTTTTGTCATATATTTTACAAAAAACCCATTAAAACTCTAAACTTAAAATTTAACACAATAATATATATTAAAGGCTAGATGTGGGACCTGCTGGTCGAGTGAATAGCCTTTATGGCACTTGGTGAAAATAGGTTTCTGGCTCGAGTCCCGGATGTGGCATGGATGCTTGTAGTGGCTCGGAATCCACTTTAAACATTAGGTCCCGGTCTAATATGACTACAGAGCGTTGTGCTGACAGCCCTACACCGTAAAAGAAAACATCTCCTGTCTCGAAATCTGCCAGTAGGCAGACGGCCTTGACTACCATCGGCTGTTGCGCCTATGAAGAAGGTCTAGATATGTATCGATAATTATTTTTAAAAAATGTTTGTTAAGAAGATGAAACTTGCAATTTGTTTCATTGATACTACCTTTGTATTTAATATTTTATCAACTTTAAAATATCATCCACAGATGTTTGGTCTGCTTGGCATAATAGTCATGTGACCCTTTTCGAACTGAACTCTGGGTAGCAGAGGCGGTGTGAAAATGACAACAGAAAGCTCACTATGATGTTTTTTTAATATGTAAATAGAAATAATGTTTTTTAAAAAGATAACCATAAATGATAGTGATAATAGTACAGAGATTTTTTTTTTTTAAAATTCTCTTTAATACCAATATCACTCTGCTATATAAATGGATATTCGGCTGGGTGATATCGCTTGATTTGGACTGTCGATTTGTTTTGAAGTAATTATACTCGAATCAATTTGATGCAGGAAGTTATAAATGCCGCCCTAGAATATAAATGATGTTAGATAATATAAATGATACATAATGCCAGGGTAGCTCTCAACTTTGGTAAGTTCTCAACTTACGGTGGCAAAATGGCGAAACATGAAAGCCGTCCTGGTATGCTACAGCTGCTATCCCAAATCGAAAGCCGCATTGGGAAAGTGTTTCCACATCAACACATATCCTGGTGTATTATGTTTTAAAAAGGGGTCTTCAAACTTTCCAGTCTTAGGGCCATACTGTTTAAACCAAGGGCCAAACCGTTTAAATTTTCTGCCATTATCTATAACTATAGTCAGACTAGACTAACTAGACTAGCCTAGACTAGATAGTACAGAGCTTTTTAATTTCGCTGGTTCAATTACTACAAACTATTGTCAGTGAAAACTCACAAATTACATAAATCTCATTAGTATTTTTTTTTTACAAGTGGATACCCCGCGGTTTCATTCGCGTTAATTTGGCTTTTCGTTCCTGAGCGTTTTTACAGGATAAAAATCATATGTTTGATTCAGGTTCCATTCATCGATATACATACATTACAAACATATAATGATACTCTTTACCCCAACATAACTACCGAGGGTAACCGCGGGATGTTCGCTAGTTTATAATGTTAGGGATTCATTTCAATTACTTGTTAGTTGTTATGCTTAAATTAAAGTTTCTGCGTATTATGCTTGAGAGCTTTACCTAGCAAGTCAATAAAACCGAGTTATTATCACTCTGTGTTTTTATCCAATTGCCATCACAGCAACAATAAGCTATTCGCTGTCGCGGGCCGGATTGAGGACACTGGCGGGCCGTAGTTTGGAGACCCTGGATTTAAATCAAGAGCTTTGTACTGTTACAAAGTTCGTGATTATTTTTTTGAAGCCACGACGTCTTTTCTTTGTATATATGTTCAGTTGAAGTATGTTTATGTATTACCCGTTTTCCAATCAAAAGGGTTTCCAGCTGCTTGCAGATAACCATTTCCAAACTTTTTAAACCAATAGTAACTTCTCAGTTTCATGTTTTCTTGCTTTACAAAATTTAATTGTGTTTTAAATTCAAAATATATAAGAAAGAAGTTATATTAGTTACTACTTTTTATTGTTGTTTAAACATTATATTTTTATTAGTCTCTAGTATCTTGTGCCAGTGGGTTTCAAGGATGCTAGGACGGAACTAGTGCTCCCTGCAGTTTTCAGGGTGCACCCTGGTATATTCCACAGAAACATGTGCGCAGATATAATAAATATAGTTTCTCTTTTTGTTGTCAGTTTTAAAATTCAAAGATGACTAATTACAAACTGCTAACCTTTCTGATTGCATTTTTTCTTCTTTTTTCATAAAAAGACGCCAAACATCCATAAAGCAGCAAACAAGTTTGAGAAACTAAGAGAGGTAATGTCCATGATTGACTACAAGAGGCGCTAGCTTGAGATTTTCAATTTAAAAAAATTTCCATTACAGCCTCTGAGACTCCACCATCTGTAAGTAGTTGCCTATGGGAGTTGACTATCTGGTTATAAAACTCGAAGGCGAGTTAGTAGCGGATGCTTATTTGTTAGAAAATTTTATTATGTTGTTCTTACAGCTATTATATAGGTTTAAATGCGTTGCGAATTCAAAAATTTGAGAACCTCTACCTTTTCTCTTGAATTACTTATTATTAGTAAGTGACATATTAATGGTATCCCTTATAAGCATTTTTAATTTAGTTTCAATCAAACTGACTTAGTTGAAATGATTAAAGCTAAGTTTAAACCAGAAGAAACAATATATTAGTCATTTGTCCTTGAATAGCAGATCTTCGTCTGAAGGTTAAGTCAAAAGAGATATTGAGCAATTGACACATCTAAATTGTACGTAGACTATAGGAAATTCGTTAAAGTTTTCCTTTACTTTTTGTTGCAATCTGTTGCTTCTATTCCAGCTATTCATAACTATTCTAAAGCAAAATTAGTAACTGTGGGAGTTACCGAGTGAACTGTTTTTAGTTTTATCAATTGGATCTAAGGTTATATTGCATTGTAACTTGTTGGTTGAAAAATGATTTGTAAACAGAGCGTTGAGTGACGTCAAAGATATTATCTACGAAGAAAATCTCAATTCACCTGATCAGATGTCAAGCGTAACAATGATTGAATTCGAAAATTATATATAATCAACTTATGAAATTATTGGTTATGTTCCAATTCCATCAATTATGAAATTCAAGTTATCAAACGTCGAGAAATATAGAGATATCAGTTAAATTGATATATGTTGCATTTTTTTTTAGAGTAAAAACTTTAAAAGGATTAAACTAAAATTTTTATGAAAGATTTCGAAGAATTAAAAATTCAAATGCAGAAATTTTTTGTACACTAAATAATGTTTGAAGTAGACTATGTTTATTATTTATGATTTTAACTTTTCTTTGTGTTTTGATGAAAATTATTTTTATATTAATCTGTGATTTTTTATATTAAAATATTTAAGTAAATCAATTTTTATGCTTATAATTTTTTTTTTTGTATAATATTTATCGCATTTCATACTAGCCAAAAAGTTGATCTTTAAAAGAACATGCAAAAACTCCATTACAAAAAAATAAATAAATAAAATTAAATAAAAAAAGAAAGAAAGAAAGTAAAGGAAGAAATAAATAAAATTAAATAAATAAAGAAAGAAATAAAGTAAATAAATACAAAATATAAAATGTTTAACCAATAAATGATTCCAATTAATTAACAAATTTGTAAGTTTTATAGAACAAATAATCAAAAAATAATGTAAATCAGGATAAAAAGCTTGCTCTTTTTGATGTTAATATACTGAGTCATATACTTAAAATTTCAAATAAGGATTAGTATATATCATAAACTTGTTAATGAAAGTTGAGTGCGAATTTAAATTTTATTAAAAATTATTTATTTTTAAAATTATTTTTATTTGAAATTATTTTTCATGCAAATACTAATATTACTTTTTAAAATAAAAAAAAAATTAATTTTATTTATTTAAGAAAAGAGCATTTATTGAAATTTTTTTCTTCATTGTCTTAATTTTAGGATATTATTTTTATACACAAATTAGCAAATTTATTGTAGCAGAAATAAAAAAAAAAAATCGTTAAAAATATTGCTTTGATAAAAGTGTATTTAATTATTAAGTACTGTTTCAATTTTATGAATATTTATTAATTTCAATATATATATATATATATATATATATATATATATATATATCAATATATATATATATAAATCATATATATGATAAATCATATATGATAAATCAAAATTTTTTAATAAAATATAAACCGTTGTTTAAAATTAAAAATAAAATAAATTTGTTAAAAAGAAATATGACAAATATTTTACGATTCTTTTATAACAACTTATAGAAAACTTTTGTTTAATAAAAATTAACAGAAAATGTTAAATTAATAATTTCAAATATTAATAGAAATATACCACTATTCATTAATTCAAAAACTAAGATGGATAATAGACAAGCAAAAAAACAACTAAAAAAAATTAAGTTATATATAACATAATATATCGAAATAATATATAATTTTGTTTTTAATAGGAGGGATTGTATTTTATGCTGAAAAAATCCGACGCCATTTTGATTAAATTTATTTGTTAAAGGCAAACACGAGACGTACCAAATATTCAATAAGGGTGTGTTTTTCTCCTTGGTAAGAATAACAAGCAACCAAATGATCATTCCATTTGCTTGAAAAAGTACTTCCTTCTCTATTTGAAAATAAGTTATTATTATCGCTAGAATGAGGTAGGTGTACTTGTAGTACAAGGTCAAGGAGGAAAAAGACAGAAGAAAACTTGTAAGGAAACGAAGATTAATTCTGTCGCTTTTAGGTAACCTGGTACTCATTCTTCATTAGTGGTGGTGTTAATTAAATATCAAACAAGAAGAGCTCGTGCTTGTAAAATGAAACGTGCCCCATGGAAAAAAATGAGACATGTCATAAATTGCTTGAATCAAAGCATAAACCAATATATACTTATTATTATTATTTTTTTTTTCTTTCTGATTGGATATTTGAGCAGATGTTCAACTAATCATGGTGGTGGTAAGTCAAAATGCGCAATGCGATGCAAAATTTCATAATGGTAAAAACTTTCATTAGAGATTGTGTTGTTTTTGTCATTCGCAAGTCATGATGGCTTAGTATCATTTATAATTTTCGAGTTATAATTGCATTGGGTGTCCGTATTGGATTGTTGAGTTAAAGTTGTAAATAAACGTGAAGTGTTAGATTACATAAAAACTTAACTTTTTAAGAAAAAATATATTAATTTTAAAAATATTATTTAAAGAAGTAATTATGCACTTACAGATAAATTTTATGACAAATTATTTTACCAAATCAAACAAAGCTCGTGTTGATGTAAAATGAAACTTGTTCCGTGGGAAAAAATGAGACACGTCATAAATTGTACAACTAATAAAAAGTACAAACAATATATACTTATTGTTATTATTTTTTTCTCTTTCTGATTGGATATTTGAGCAGATGTTAAAAATCATGGTAGTAAGTCGCAAGACGAAATCAAATGGTAAAAATTTACATAACGGCTGAATTCATAATAAAACTTTCATTAGAGATTGCGTTTGTTTTTTCATTTTTATGTCATGATGGCTTTACATTATTTATGATTTTTAGAATTAGAACTGCATCCAGTGTTAGCCAGTTTGTTAAGCAGTTAATTAAATATGAAGTGTTAGATTGTTTAAAACTTAAATTTAAGAAAATATATTAATTGTTCTTGATACTATTTGTCCATAATAATATTGCCATAAATTGCTAGTACAAACCAATATATACTTATTATTATTCTTTTTCTGATTAGATATTTGAGCAGATGTTAAACTAATCATGGTAGTAAATCGCAAGACAAAACTTCAAATGGTAAAATTTACATAACGGCTGAATTCATTAAAAACTTTCATTAGAGATTTTTTTTTCCTTTGAGGGCATGATGGCTTAGTACATTATTTATGATTTTAGAATTAGAATTGTATGCAGTGTTAGCCAGTTTGTTGGGAAGTTAAATTAAATATGAAGTTTTATATTGTTAAAACAGATTTATTAATTGTTCTTAATATTATTTGTATCTAATATTATTGTCATAAATTGCTTGAGTAATAAAGTACAAACCAATATATACTTATTATTATTTTTCTGATTAGATATTTAAGCAGATGTTTGACTAATCATGGTAATAAGTTGCGAGATGAAATTCAAATGGTAAAAATTTACATAACGACTGAAATGCATAATAAAACCTTCATTTGAATTTATGCATTTGTTTTTGTCATTCTTGAGTCCTGATTGTTTAGTACATTATTTATAATTTTCGAGTTAGAATTGCATTGAGTGCTCGTATTGATTGCCGAGCAGTTAAATAAATGTGAAATGCCAGATAACAAAAAATTTAAATTTAAGGAAATATATTAATTGTTCTTAATATTATTTGCTCATAATGTTATTGTCATAAATTGCTTAGAGTAATAAAGTACAACCAATGTATGCGTATTATTATTATTTTTTTTTCTGATTGATATTTGAGCAGATGTTTGACTAATCATGGTAATAAGTCGCAAGACGAAATTCAAATGGTAAAAGTTACATAACGACTGAATTCATAATAAAAGCTTCATTAGAGATTGCATTTATTTTTTCATTCTTGAGTCACGGATAGCTTAGTGCATTATTTATAATTTTAGAATTAGAATTGCATTAATGTTTTGGCATTAGCCAGTTTGTTGAGTAGTTAAATAATTGTGAAGTGTTAAGATTGTCTTAAAACTTAGATTTAAGGAAAGGTATTAATTTTTCTTAATATTATTTAAAGTAATTATGTGCAAGATAATTTATGCAAAAATTATTTTGATAATGAATGATATTAAAAATTTGTTTTTATGATGCCGATTGAAAAAAAAAAAAAAAAATTTGCAAATTTAGAATATAATTATTTAAATCAAATATAAAATATATTATATTCATTAATTTTTAAATTTTACACATTTCTAATATGTATTTTTCTAATAAAGATTATAATCATTAATTCAAGAGATTAATTATGATGAGATTATAAATCAAATTAATATAAATATTGTAAAAAAAAAGAAAACGTTGCCTAAATAAAAGAAAATTTAGGGAATATAATTATTTAAATCAAAATAAAATATATTATATTTATTAATTTTTTAATTTTTATTGCATTTAATATTATGTATTTTTTTGATAAAGTGTAATAAATAATTATGAGATTAATTTTTGTATCATAAGGTTATAAATCAAATTAATATAAATAAGTATTTTAAAAAGAAAAAGAAAACGTTGCCTATAATAAAAAATTAAAAATTTAGAAATGTAATTATTTAAATCAAATATAAAATATATTATTTTTATTAATTTCAAATTTTATAGCATTTCTAACATTAGGTATTTTTTCTAATTTTTATATGATGTTATATATCAAATTGGTTTATATTGTAAAAAATGTAAAAAAGAAAAATGTTGCCTAGAATAAAAAAATTCAGGACTATAATTATTTAAATTCAATATAAAATATATTATATTTATTAATTTTAAATTTTATAGCATTTTTAATATTATGTATTTTTATAATAAAAATTTTAATAAATAATATGAGATTAATTTTTGTATGATGTTATAAATGAAATTAAATATAAATAAGTATTGTAAAAATGCAAAAAAAAAAAAAAAAAAAAAAAAATTTGTTTACAATACAATAAATTGTGCATTGACTAACAAAATGATTTTTGTGATGATTAATATTATTTAATTATTATGAGGAAAATATTAAAAAACAAAGACAAAATTGCTTGTTCATTCACAATAATTGTTTACCTCATGTTTATTTTCAAACATTCCACATTCTGTTTTTATTTATACCTTTATACGTTATGGATTTCATATATTTAAACATTTTTCGACCTTATTTTACCTTATTATAAAATGTATCAAATATTTTTTTAAGCTTTAATGAGATGTTTAAAAACTATATTCTAAAGACCTTAAAAAGAATAAAATGTGATACCTTTATAAAAAAAACCATTGATGAATGTTAATTTTAAAAACAAGACTTTTATTTCTTTATCTGTAATGTAAAGATTAATTTTTTACGGTCAGGCAATTGATGAATTTGCAAATTTTTCAAGTCAACAGTTATACATAAGTAAATAACGGTAATTTAAATTTGAGTGATTAAAAAACGAAAGTCATTTAAGATAATAGCTTAAATAAAAGAAAAATTCAAAACTCCTTACTTAACCTGTATATGATAATGCTACTTTTTTGATAATTACTGCAAGTTTTAAAGAAATGAACAAGTAAAGAAAAACAACTTTATTGAACAAACAACATCAATACAGATAGTGACATTTTGAACAAACGTTTTTGTTTACCATTTTTAAATTTATTTTGAATAACAAGTGATAAATGAACACTAATTAATATAACATCCTAATTGATATGCTTCTTGAAACTAACTAGATAAGATTACATTGTAAATAAATTGCATCTATCAGACAATAACACAGAACATTATAGCCTTACGTTTTTATTTTTTACAATATAAAGCAGCACATACAACATACATTAGCAGAAACATTAAACATCATTTATATAACCTCACTTTGAATATTGCAGAGAACAGAAATGCAATAACATTTACTGATATATCATGCTTAAGTTTGAGTAAGTGCAGTTCTTAAGTTGAGTTACCAGCAATACACATATGATACATGATGTTTTTATTTTATGAATGTTAATCATGAACATTTGAGAGCAATGGCTCTTGAGCTTGAGCCCCTAGGCTCAGATACCACATTTTTTATCATATTGAGGTTTTTATATATATATATATATTCTTTTATATTGAATATAGAAAGGGATGTTTTTAATCAAATAACATATCATATAAAGCAAAACAGTTTTAAAAAATATCAATAATTTGATAAATTTAATAGAAATGTTAGAAAAATTATAAATCTCTATGAAACAATGTTAAACGAATAAAAATATTAAAAATGTGAATAAAATTATAACTGGTATAATAATCAGGGCTAAAATGAAATGTGCAAAAGAGTATATATACAATGGTAAGTAGATCAAAAAGTATCACATAACATTGAATAAATAAATGCAAAAGTGACATTTACAAATGTGTGAATAAAAAAGTATCACACTCTATAATGCTAAATGAAAATTAGTCAAATAATATTTGCTATTCGCAAATAACTAAACTAAGTTTTTATGTTATTATGCAGAAATTCTGAAAAGACACTAAAATGCAAAATTCCAAACTGAATTTTTTCATATAATTAAACATTGAAAAAGTACTACTTCTTAAAGGAAGACTCTTTGAATGTACTCATAAAAGGAAATATAAATACTATGAATTTCGAACAATGCACATCATTGTTTAGTCATTTCAATATGATATGGATTATGTGAGATTAAAACTCTTTAAAAATAAAATTTCTTTTTAGATATAATTTATTTTTTGAGATCATTTCATGGAAAATATGTTGCATTCCCTTTTTGTCAATAGTAGTAGAGTACTTTTATTTATAGCATATTTTCTAGTATCATTATTTATAGATCTTTTTTAAATTGGACTATTTTAAAAATAATTCCAATACAGAGGTATAATTACAAATTGTTATGATATAGTATAGATTATATCTCATTAAAAAAATTTGACTGATTCATTGTAAAATATAAACACTATTTTCTAGGGATAAAGAATTTTTGAATGGATATTAATTATAATATTTTTCCAATCTTTTAAAAGGTATAAATTTCTCTTGACAACATTTAATAAAAAATATATATATATTTCTGATTATAATAATATATATATATATAAAAGCGAGATAATAATTTTTATTCAGATGAATTCACCAAATTTATGAATATACAAGAAAAAAATCTTTTTAATTTAAAATGATTAATTATTAAATAAAATCGCCATGTTCCCAGAATAAAAAATGAAGGAATGTTTGAGAGAAAATAACCTTTTATCTATTTTTTATAGATACTTTAAAAACTTTGAAAATTTTAATTTTTAGTTTTAATTACAAAAAAGAAACCATTTTTTTAAAAGTAAGTACTACTATTTACATAAGTATATATAAAAAACTCATAAAATAAATAAATAAAAATAACTAAAAATTTGTAAGGAAGGATCGTATTTTTAAATTTAGTTTTTGAGTACTACTATTTTCAGCATGCAATAAATATTCATCAAAATTCTATGCATATTGATAATTATTTACTCACACTTTCGTCTAAACAAAAGAATGATTTTTCGTTAAAAATTTTTCTTTATTCTTCAATAAATGCAAATGAGCGTTTCGTGAAATTTTTTTATGTATGAGTATGAGATGGATATTTTTTCAATTTCGTACATTCAAGAGGCTTTGTTTTTTTCAACAGTTTCTCAGATGAGCATCATTGAACAATTTTTACAAACCATAATCTTCGAAATAACTCCTTCCTGAAATTCAAGTAGTTGTGAAAACTTCTTCACTGAAGATGTTTTTACTTTTTCAAAAGAATTTTTCTTCTTTGCGTTTTAAAAAGTTTTAAAACTTCTTGAAGTTACTTAAAGTCGTCAACTTCGGCTATCAGAATATTTTAAATGTCAGCATAGGGTAAGATAAGGTTCATGTGATGCTTTGATCAATACATATTCACTCATATGAATGATAATCCTTGTCTGCTATCTGAATATAATAAATCTGTTTACTAATTTATATCACTATTCATCAAGATTTCTTGAGTTTTTAACACTCTGTAAAAATGGTATTTTCGTTTAAAGTCAGACATAGATTTTTTAATGTGTGTTTTAATAAACATGACGATGTTTCTTCATTACATATCACATAATTGACAATTGCTTTCATTAAATAGCTCACCATATTTGTTTTGAGAATAAAATGTAAGTTGCTGTAGTACCATCAGTTCAGATTCAGAAAAATCTTTTCCAATTATCAGTACTCTGAAAAGACATACATTTTCAACTAGGAAACTGTTATCCATATAAATTCTAATGTTTCAAAATTTTGAACTTCATGCAGAAAAAATTTGAATTGATGAAATAAATTATATTTAATGCAAAATTGACATTATTTATATTTAATAAAAATATTATACTTTAACAACTATATAAAATAAACTATATGAGTATATTTATTATAAATGATTAGTATACTATCTCTTATTAAACAAATTCGTTCGTTTTTTTGTATCTAAAGATGTATGTTTTCATGTATGTACAGCAATTTGATGAAGGCATTTACTTTTTATCAGTTATATAAAATACTGAGGTGGGGATATTTATTTTACTAAAAACACTTTATTTTAATTTAATCTTAATGTTTATAATAATGTGATCTTACATTATTCCCCTCTTTTTAATACTTCCATCTCTTTAATTTTTATTGTATTTAAATTTAAAAAGTTTTTCTGTAAGCAAATTTTATCAGAAATTTTATTAAAAATATTATAATTGAAATACAAACTACACTATTTATTTTTGCAACTCAGCCATGTTTTACTTTAGACTCGAATTCTCATTACGATGCCGTGCAATGCCCCTTTTTTTATTCTTAGTTCATTTAAAGAACAATAGATGGCAATCTCACTATGAGAATTGAAGATAAATTTTCTAGTTGCAAGATGTGACTCTTAATAAATCATCTTTTTAGAATTGAGTAACTAGGTTAAACGATTCTCTCATCAGTATGAAAAGTAAAAAAAAAAAACATAAATTGTTAGCTCCATTCATGATAAAAAATGGCAATAATAAGTTGAAAGTAGTTAGTCTACAGCAATAAAGGAAGTTTTAACTCGAGATTTAAGTCATTAGAAACTAGTAAATTACCTTTAGAATATATATATATAAATCAGAGAACAAAGTTTAAAAGATTATAGCTTTTGTTTCTTAATTCGTTCGTATATTTTTCAAAATAGCTTCAAATCACGAAATAACGATAGTAAAATTTGGAAACAAATTGAAAAGTATTCATTGCTTAATCATCTAAACTGAATAATTTTTATTTTTATTTTAAACTGTTGATTTTTCTTGATATTTTTTAAAATTTCTATGAAATATGCAAGTATTTAATAATTCAATAAACTTAACAATAATTATCATGCTTTTGCTTTTCTATTAAAAAAGCAATGACGATTCTAAATTGTAGCTTAGAAATATTAAATACAAAATTTCTAAATTTTTTTATAATTTAAAGTATATAATAAAGGAATAGTCCTTATAATAGTTATAAAACCATCTTTATTATTAATAATTATCTAAAATATTTTTCGTGTAATTTAGTATTTAGTACATAAGATTTACTATTCGTATCCAATATTTCATGTACAAAAAGACAATATAACTTTATAAATATAATCTGTATTCGACAATATAAACAGTGCAAATACAATTTACAACATATATATAGATACATTTTGCAATGACATAAAAGAAAATAATGTATTTCTGATTATAAGTTATTATCTGTGTGATAAAAATATCATATGTCGGAAGACAACATGGTCAAATTAAAAAATTATTTTACAATTTTTTTTTGTTGGTGTTTATTATTTTTGTATATCTTAAAATCTTATAATTCAGAGATTTTTATTTTTAAAACTGTTACTCGTGACTTTTTAATAAATAGAGATTATAGCTTTTATAGTAAAATTGTGATACTAAATTATTACACTTTGTATTTTTAGCTTTTATATGTATTGTATGTTTATTTTTTAAAATTCTCATTTTAACTTTTAGCTATCTTGTAATATGTAGATTATTGTGCTGAATTTATATTTGCATGTATATTTCTGTTTGTATATATATATACAAATAGAAACTGTTGATTATATATATATATAAATAAAACAATACAAACTCACCACAAGGGATTATTGCATAAGTTTGCATATGTTTATACAAAGAGAAATAGCACGTGCAAATATAAATTCAGTGCAGAATAATTCCATATTACACAAGATAGCAAAGTTGATAAATGAGAATTTTAAAATACATTCAATACATATAAAAGCTAAATGTTTCATATATATTAACATTTTGCTTTTATATGTATTTTACGTATTTTTCTTTTATATGTGTATTATGTATTTTAAATTCTCATTTATTTTTAGCCATCGTGCAATGATGTGGGAATTATTATGCTTGATTTTGCATGTATGATATTTCTGTTTGTATATACATATGCAATAATCACTTGCTGTGTTTGTATAATTTATAAGAGCAGAACTTAAAGAACTATCTCTTAAAGTTTTTATCTACATTTGAAATTCTAATTGATAATTTTTCTCAATACAACGTAACAAAAGTAAAATGTTTTATGATGATTTAGAAAACTTGAGCTTTGAATGTTGGCCTCAATTGCCGGTGATACAGTTAAAGAGAAGAAGACAGTTCTAAAAGAAAATTCTCGAATTTAATTGCCTTGAGTTTTTGATCTTATATCCTAATTAGTTCTAGAGCAGACCTGTAAGTGTCTCTCATTTAGAGGATAATTAATTGCACTTTTAATTTAAAAGTAAGCTTAAAAGTCTTTCTTTAAAGAATTATAAATGTTTTCCGGAAAAATTAATTGCCTCTTGCTCATTATGCCCTCAATTTATACAATAAGTTATAACAAAAGCTTAATTGATTAAATGTGAAAAATTCAATAAAGAATTTTGACTATATTTTCAAAAAAATAGAAATTTTTAAATTTTTATTTAATTAAATAATGAATATTAAAAATAAATAACAATGAAATAAATATATTCAAGACTTAAATTAATCGTTCAAACTTGGTAAATGAGTAAACCTTTTTTAAAAGATAATTGGTTTTATTGCAAAATAAAATTGGTTTTATAGTAGTACGTATATTTCTTTATTGTGATTATCAGGGATATATTTAATTTTGTAATCTCTGTATCTCTGTTTTTTTATTTTGATAAATAATTGTCTTTGACTAATTATTAATTTTATATTTTTAAGAATTGCAATACATTTTCTTCCAAATCTGTAATAATACATATATATTTACAAATATATATTTTTATTATAGTAATAACTATAAACTATAACTATTCATAATGAATACTAAAAATAAATAATGAAGAAAAGTAAATAATGTGACTACTTCTAACATTAAATTTAAGATTTTTAGTTAATCGTTCAAACTTGGTAAATGAGTAAACCTTTTTTAAAAGATAATTGGTTTTATTGTAAAATAAAAATTGGTTTTTATAGTAGTACGTATATTTCTTTGTTGTGATTATCAGGGATATATTTAATTTTGTGTAATCTCTGTATCACTGTTTTTATTTTGATAAATAATTGTCTTTGACTAATTATTAATTTTATATTTTTAAGAATTACAATACATTTTTCTTCCAAATCTGTAATAATACATATATTTACAAATACATATTTTTATTATAGTAATAACTATAAACTATAACTATTCATAATGAATACTAAAAATAAATAATGAAGAAAGTAAATAATGTGACTACTTAACATTAAATTTAAGATTTTTAGTTAATCGTTCAAACTTGGTAAATGCGTAAATCTTTTAAAAAAGACAATTGGTTTTATATTAAAATAAAGTTGGTTTATAGTACTACACATATTTCTTAAGTGTGATTCTCAGGAATATATTTAATTTGTGTAATCTCTATATCTTTGTTTTTTTTAAAAAAGTTTTAAATAATTTTCTTTGTCTACGTGTCAATATTATATTTTTAACAATTACAATACATTTTCTTCCAAATTTTTTGTGCTCAGAAAATCTGTATTAATACATATATTTCGAATACATATATAATACAATATTAATACAAATATATTTATTATAGTAATAACTATAAACTATAACTATGCATAATGAATATTAAAATTAAATAATAAAGAAAGTAAATAATGTGCCTTCTAAATTTGAGACTTAAGTTAATTGTTCAAACTTCGTAAATGTGAAAATCTTTTCTTAAAGGTAATAAGTTTTAATGTAAAATAAAATTGATTTTATAGTACTACACGTATTTCTTGTGATTCTTAGGGATATATTTAATTTTGTGTTTATCTTTTATCCTTTAAAAGTTTGATAAATAATTGTTTTTTGCCTACGTAAGTATCAATAATATATTTTTAAGAATTAGAATAACTTTTCTCCCCAAATTTTTATATTAAAAAATATGTATTAATGAATATATTTTTGTAATATTATAGTAATAAATAATTTTTATAAAAATTTATTTCTTATCTATTTGGACATTAACGACAGCAACATCTAGATGAAGTCAAAAACCGTGTGATCTCATGGAAAGAGGGAAATAGGGTAGGGGGGGGGTCAGCTTCTATTATGATGAAGCAAATAAAGTAGAAATCTAATTTGGCTCCGTGATGCTGAAGAAGGCGGGCAGTGCCTTCGAGAGGACTTGTAGGGAGAATTACCCAGCATTTGCTGATCGTATGGATGAAAACCCTGAAAAACTCATATCAGGTAGTCCGACTAATGAGGGTAAGATACCGGTCATCCCAAACGCCATCGAGTCTCTTCGTTTTTGAAATATAATGCTAAATCAAAGCCACAGGTAGATTGAACCTCCACCCTAATGCTCACCAGCCGCGGTCGCATTTGCCACTGAGCCACGAGTCGGGCGTAATAAATATAATTCATGTATAGTGGTATTACTATTCGTTAGTAATAATGTTTTAATTGTTCACATAGAAATCTTTGTTTTTTAAGGTTTTAATGGCATATCTATTTAATTTTTATATAAAAAATGTTTGTTGAATTCACTATGGAACAAATTATTTCTGTTTAGTTTTCCCCAAATTCAGATTGTACCTAATGAATTTCTATAGTTTTGTACCATAGACATAAGACTTTTGATAGACAAATTCTCTTGAAAGTTCTCCAATTTACAGAAAGTCACTCACTGGTTCCTTAAGTGGACAATACACGCCCCTAAGGTGTAGTGGGACAATTAAAAGAGCAATAGCAGCCTCTAGTGCATATAGGGGGATGGCTAATGAAATTAAGTTGGTGGTGAAAACACAAGGGGCAGGAGATAAGAATATTTAGTATGACTATTCGTCAATGCTGTAAAGTAATTTTTGTTTTTGGAAAAAGGGAATAGTACGGAAAAATAAATTTGGGAACGACTGGTCTAGTCGGATTGCACATGGTATAAATAAAACAAGATATTCTCGTTTTGTACATATAAAAGTTGCTTATTCTCCATTTTCATCATCACCTAAGGGGTAGAATAAAAAAATTAAGAGGCTTAATTTGGGAACCCACTGGTCTAGACGGATTGTATATGGTATAACTAAAAAATTGATTCTCGATTTGTACATATAAAAAATCGCTTACATTCATCATTTTCTTCTAATGTCCACAACCCTCAACAACATACCCAAGTCTGATAAAAAAACCCCCCAAACTTAAACTTTTGTCACCCATTTTTCCACTTCTCCAGTTGACTTCCCTACATTTTTTTTTATTAGCAAGTAAAAAATGATTTTCCAAAATAATATTTGTTCACAGCGAATTGTATCGCCAAAGTCTGTATTTGACGTGAGCTAATGGGGTATCACACTCGAAGTACATTTTGAAAACTCTTCTAGAAGTTGAAAAATACATTTGTTAACAACAACAATTTTTGTTGAAGTAGTTGAAATTGCCCTTACATTGGTTTTTTTTTTTGTTACCTACTAAATTGTTCAGTAATATTATCGGTGAGCTCTATTTAGCGCTAATAATCACTTTGAGGTTGTTTTACATGATTAGATATTGTGATGTATTTTCAAAAATAAATAATCACAAAAACAAATGTATGGAATAAGTTTTGTTACGTTTCTTTTAACATTTTGTTATTTATCTATATTAACCAGTAAATGTGAAATATTTATTAAAAATTAAGTTCACTTCTCACATACCATTGTATTAATGAAGTTACATGTTTCAATAGATATAGTATACTTGAATTCTATTTCGTGACTAGCAGCTTTACCTGCAACAGACAAGTATTAAGAGTTTACCAGTACAATGGGATAATGTAAAATACATAATTCATTTAAACAGAAATTCTTATGTTAAATGGGTGTGCATCAGCAACCATAAGTTTTTTTTATAAAATTTATAAATTTGTTTAATAGTACATTAATTGGAAAGTCTGCAAATCAAAATGTATAGTTAAAATAATATTGCATATAATTTAGTATATTTTACTAAATTTGTTTTATACCAAGAACTATACCAAAATATATTACTGGCATGATAAAAAATAGTATTATATATATATATATATATATATACATTCATGTCCATAAATTAAGGATAATTCAGAATCACACAGAAATTGAACTCTAAAATAAAAATTTCACCTGTAGAATTATCACACATCTTGAAGAAGAATATGCAAATTACAGGAAACCACCAGATGGCGCGGATAATACGTCACAATGACGAGTGTAAAAGGTATATAAAGAATGGTGGCAAAGAAGTAAAAATTGTTAACAAGCGCTTTAAAAGCCTTTCAGTGCAGTAACCGCATAGTTATGGCACAAAGGAAACATTTGGATGATTTTTTACGTGGTAGAATTATCGGACTACTAGAATATGGATGTACCCAGCTGGAAGTATCCGAGGAACTTGAATCGCCCAGAGTGTCATCTCCAGGCTTTGGCAACGATTCCAAGATGATGGTAATGTGAGTAGATGTTGCAGCACAGGTTGCCCCCGAGTTACAACGCCGAATGAGGACCGGTATTTAGCAGTTACTGCAAAAGAAACAGATGGAGCATAGCATCAGACCTGTTTCGTCAGCTCTCTTCAGCTACCGGTACGACAGTGTCAAGGCAGACCGTGTACAGACGCTTAGGGCACATTGGTCTATATGCTCGTAGGCCTGTCAGATGTGTTCCACTTGCCGCAACTCACTATCGCCTGCGATTAACCTGGAGGTGAGAGCATGCATTGTGGACACCGCAACAGTGGTGTGGTGTGATGTTTTCCGACGAGTCCAGGTTTAGTTTGCAGTCTGTTTCTCGTCGGACTTTCATATGGAGAGCGCCTGGTACCCATTACCACCAAGAGAACACCATTGAACGACACCGTTACGATGGTGCAGGATGGCTCGTTTGGGGAGGAATTATTCTTGGTTCCAGAACTGACCTGCATGTTCAGAGTGTAACTATGACAGGCCACATCTATCGGGATGTCATTCTGGAACAACATGTACTTGTTTCGGGGCTCCATGGGTGCTGAATTTCTGTTTATGAATGACAACGCCCGTCCTCACCGGGCAAACATTGTAGACGAATGCCTTCAATTGGAGGATATCACCCGTATGGTTTGGCCAGCATACTCACCGGACTTGAATCCAATAGAGCATGTGGGATATGCTTTTCCGATGAATTGCAGCCCGCCAACCCCTCCACCTGTCAAACCGAACTTCGGAGGGCATTGCTTGATGAGTGGTGTAATATTCCCCAAGATCAGATTGATAATTTGATACTCAGCATGCCTAGGCGTTGTAAGGCCTGTATTGCATCGTCCGGGAGACATACTCCATATTAACCATCATACTAACCATGTTATACTGTTTTTTGTAAATAGGATCTTTTTGAAATTTCTCCAGGGAGTAAAAATCGCAATTTTTATTAATTATGCCAAACATATAGCATCTTTTTTGCTCTTTACCTTTTGTTTAATAAATAGACAAATAAGTCAAATTTGTTTTGCTTCTGTCTCTTTCTTTGCCTGAACTTCATTATCCTTAATTTATGGACATGAGTGTATATGAAATAAAATTAGCCACATTAGTATGATGACAAAGAAAGAATTCCGGATTAGAAATTTATATAAATTTCATATGCAGCTAAGAGGGCCTGAAAGGCCGAGTGGCTAGCGTTCTGGCGCTCGCTACCCCAGGTTTCGGGTTCGAACCCGTCGGGGCCATGGATGTTTGTAGTAGTTCGATTCCACCTTAAACCGTAGGTCCCGGTCCTTATAGGATCGTAGAGCGTTGCTGGGGCATTGTTACTCCGCGCCCGTGGCTTATCTTCAAGTGACACGCGCCGCCTGGGTAATACAAAGTGAGTAATGTCTGTGCAGCGCTTGCCTTAAGGCATGCAAGACCAAGCTGTCTACGTGTTTGCCAGCTGCATTAGAAAAAAATATGCAGCTAAAATATTCGTTATTAAAGATAATGAAGATCAAATAAAAGATGCATGACTATTAGAATCTCACAAACGGATTTAAAAACAAAAACAATTTGCAACTATTTGGGAAATTGCAATTTTATACTAGAGAAAAAGTAGACTTGATTTTTCTTTAAAAAGAAAACTAACTCCCCAGGTATACAAAAACCACATTTATGCCTATCCACCAAGAAGTTTCTTATTCAAATTATCACTATTCCTAGAAGGAAACTACCTGAACAGATTAATACTTTCACTTCCGATCTCAAGTCAGAGCGTGGTGAGGTGTCAACACCAAAAAGCCAAACCTGCGTCTGTACGTTGTCTGTAGAGATTTCAAAGTGGCTTGTCAAGCGCTCGCGTGAGTAGAGGTGCGCCGAACCATTTATTCTCCATATCATTCGGGATTGTAAATTAGATATGTTTGCTGGTATTAATGAAGAATAAAGGTTAGAAGTTAGTTTTAAACTTTTGTGGTTTCTAATTTATAGCTTTGTTGTTGTTCTTATCGCACTTGTTCAACAACAACATCTAGACCAAGCCCTTGAACCCGTGTGTGTCTTAAACTGACGAGTCATGATAAAGGGCAAAAAACAGCTTGGATTACAGTGAGCTTATTCATTGTCCTCGACTTTACGGCACAAATACATGGGGCACCCAAAGAGAAAAGTTTGACTTTACCCCAACCTGTTATACGCCCGTTCACTGTTACTCATTTTAGTTGCCTTTTACGATATGCATGGATCATAGTGGGCCTATTATAACCCGACCCACACAGGGTTAGTTTTATTGACTATTAAAATAATCTTGTTATATGAGTTGTAGATATTACGACCGCAAGGAAGAATTCATTCTTCCCAAAGTGTCCATGATATTTTGGATTCTGAAGAGGAAGAATTGCAAGACGTGTGAAGTGCGACATATCATCAGCATAATTCCGTAGGTAGAATTATGGTAGAAAATATAATTTGGGAAAATGACCCCCTTAACAATGGGACTACTTTCTTTGCAAAATCAAATTATTTGCTGCAATCTGTTACAAGTGACAATACAATTGATTATTTTCTCCAGATCTACCGGTTATTGTTTAGATTGTGCGAAGATGACTCACAAATAAGATGTTTAAAAATATTGTTTGTAGTAATAACATCATTTTTAACCGACTAATCAAAATGCATTTATATTAAAGTATCATACAAAAACTAATCAATATAAAAAAAATTTTACCAATTCCTACTTTTTTTCACTCTATTGCAGAAATACCTTTATAAATAATTTTCATTCATTTTTTTCAGTTTATCTGACGCCATATAAGGGTAGATGCATGCCACTTAAATCTAAAAACAAACTAAAATTAATTAATTAAATTTAATTATTGAATTAATATTTGAGAAAACTGTATTAACATCCAGTGTCATCCACTACAAGTTAAAAAAAATTTACTTGAACTTGAGTGGATGATTAAAAACTATTTTATTAACGATTGAAAATTTCAACAAGATATATAGGAGAGAGTGTGCTAATAGAAGGAGTTGAATAATGCATTGCCATTTATTTATCATTATATTGTTTTCATTCTTTTCACATCACGCGCCAGCGTGTAATGTGCAGTTGGGAAATATTTTACCTCTGCTTATCGCGCGCCAGCCATAAAATATTTTATCAGTTAAGCCCTAAATATTATTTAGTAATAAGTGTGATAAAAATACAAAGAATTTATTACCACTTTCCAATCATATTTGTTATACAAAGTAAGCCGCCTTCCGGGAAAAACACATTTCCATAGCTGAGCAATAATTATCGAGACTTTCTCATGTGACTGGCATTTAAAGTGTTAATTTCCAAAGGACAAGCAGAATTTCACTTAATTGTTACTAAAAATAGTGCCTTATCTTCAACCTTATAATGCCTTATGTCCTTAATAATGCCTTATCTTCCTTAGGAGTGTCAGAACATTTTTTTAAGCAAATCTGATATAAAAGTTTTATTTTTCTGGAGGCTAGATATAATGCTTATACTAAATGTTAAATGTTTAAATAAATATATCTATATTTATTCATACTTATTGATACTTAATAATCTTCATCGTTTATTCTTATACTTAAAGTTTAATCTTTAAATAAATCTATCTATATTTATTTAATTTCTACCGTCAAAAATTTTATTTTTTGGGAAGCAATGAAAGATACTTAAAATATTTAAAGATTTATTAATTTAATGTTGATTACATATTTGTGGTGTTTTTCCATGTAACTGAAAAAAAAAAAAGAACTGAGTTTATAAGCATAAATAAGTTAAAGGAATGATTTTTAATAAACTCGTTTCGAAAGATATTTTAACTTCGAAAGCATATTATACGTATATTTAATCTAGAAAGTATTAATTTGTGAGGAATTAATAATTAATATAATTTAATATTTTTGATGTGATTGGGAGGGACATAACTATTACTTTAAGGTCACATACTTTTTGATACATATAAAATTACTGGATATATAAGAAAACGTGTATTTGAGGAATCTGTTTATAAAAGATATGGTGTAAAAAATTTTGAGATGGTAGTTTAAATTTTATACATCAAAAATCTTCTCTTTTAAAACCAACTAGATATAAAATATGAAGTTGTTCTTGATTGGAAAAATAGACTTCCATAAACAATTTCGGAATGAACCTAACGAAGATACAATATTTAAGAAAGTATTAATTTTACTAAGCAAATATTAGCCATTAGGATGCTTTTATACAAACGTATAGTTAGTTGATCGTTCATTAAGAAAACTAACCAGGGTCCTGATTTAAATTATCACCTTCGCCTAAAAGGTGGAAAACTACTTAACTAGATTAATCTTCAAAGACCATGTCTCATCTAACTCAACCGTTACTCAAAATAACAGCGTTATCTCAATATACAGCTCCTGAGCGTCCACAATAACATTATAACTTTTCTTGGTGGAAGATACTGAGCCCTGCTGGAGCCACTATGAATCTTGGTGAGGAAAAAGGGCTGCGGAACTAAATATTTTATGAATGAGGTTGCGGTTGCCAGGGCGACACTTCCGTCAAGATTTGTCTTATCGCACGACTGGCTACTTGTCTTCCGTTTCAAAATCCTTCGACTTTTGAGATAGAACACTTCCAGCAGGAGTGATTGATGCCAGCCATAACTATATTTGAACTCTTCCAGGAAAGAAAAAGTCGTGGCGAGGTTTAGAAGAGAGGAGGGAAGAAATATTTGGTACTTTGTTTTGGAATTTTTGTTTGGGGGGGGGGGATGACTATTTTTGTTTAAAGGCTTATGCGTGCTATTTATAACTCCCTGAAAGTGATTGCTTGCTGAGATGGAAAACTCATACTAAAATTGTGGAAATACTCGATAACGTACAAAAGGATTTTTTAAATTTAACTGTAAATAATGGAATCAATAAGCAAGTTTAAGAATATTAGCTATTAAACTCAATTCGTGCTGTTTTCTAATAGAGGGTATAGTTAGAACTATTACCAAATGATTCAAACCGACAGTTATTTCATTTAAAATACGTGTTATTTTGTTTTGATATTTATTTAATTTCATTGGTGTGTACAACATATTTTTTTTAGCTTTAAACATGGCAAAAATGGTTTAAACCATCCAAAGACTGCGATTTTGATATGGAATACAAAGAGTGCCCTGGTGAGTCGAAATCAACTATGAGCTGCTGGTGGTCATCATGGTGAAATCATAACTGGTGAATGTCATCGATTTCAATTGATATATTTAAGCCGAATATTGAAAGAAACGATCAAAATAAGAAAAAGACATGGCGCAATCATTTTCTAACAAGATAATGTTCAGCTACATGTTGAGAAGCAAGTCAAAAGCAATTATTACATTTATTACATATTCCAGAAATTATTTTGGCGGTGGCATGGAAATTTTTATTGGTTCGGAATTCACATTAAACTGTAGGTACCGCTCTAATTAGCATAAAATGATAAAATGACCGTATGAATCATTTATCATATCAAATGACGGTGCATAAAAGGACCGTAGAGAAACAAACCAAACCAAAACAGAAATTGTCCATTCTGTTTATCACTTTCTTCGATTGATAGCGCATGGTTTGTCTGAACAGAATTTACATTATTTTGAAGAAGCCAAAAATTGCCTTAATTCGTGGACAACTTCAAAAATAAAATTATTTTTTTCACGAGGAATTCGTATTTTGAGAGAGAGAAGGGAAAAAGTTGTATCTAGTGATAAAAAATACTGTAATTGACGTATTATTAAATTTTTTAAAAATTAAATATTTTTAAGTATAAAAAGCATACGAATTAAATTTATTAACCAATAGTATAGAAATATGTTTTTGTTGTTATTTCTTATATTACTTGGACGACAGCAACATCTAGACCAAATCCATGAACCCGTTGACGAGTCATGATAGAGGATAAAAAATTCACCAAAGGGAAAAGTCTGACTTTACCAGACCCATTATACCCCGGACACTAGGCACCTATTTTAGTCGCCTTTTACGACATGCATGGGCTAAAGTGGGGCTATTCTAACCCTGAGCCCACACGCGATTAGCAAAATAAAATAATCCTTTCCTGACAAGTAATAATCTGAGCAACTAGTGTGTAGGAAGATCCAGGTTTCAATTCACTTGCAGCGATCATTGCAAACTGCAATTAAAACTTATAAAAACAACGAAATTCAATGACTATTGAAGCAGTCTGCTTAAAACGTCTTGAATTGACAGTCAAGCGTCCTAATTGGAGAAGTTTTACGTTTTGTCTCTTAAAACAATTAAATGCAGAGTAGATGGTTTCAGTCATCTCAGAATGTCCTTGATTTATATTGCCTATCTGTGGACTATATTGTGGCAAACATTAATTGAAACATTAATTAGCTCAATTATTTGTGACTTTATTAAGTCTTTCTTCTTATTCTGGCAGTCTCTTTTTAATTTCTCTGCTCAAGCGCATCAATTGAACTAGATAATATTCATCTGTCATAGCTTCACTATGATGACCCACCAGCATTTCCTAGTTGTTTTTGGCTTACCAGGGTACTCTTGGTATTCCATATCAAAATCACAGTCTCACAAGTTAGCCATATCAAAATCACAGATAGCTTAAACCATTTTTGGCACGTTCAAAGCTAAAATTATGCTATACACACTTCAATGAAATTAAATGCATACATTTCTGAATTCCTTTTTTTTTGTTGGTATGATTGCTATCTGTTTGTAATTATTATTTTTTAAATATCTATTATTTGAAAATAATTCATTTGTTTTGTTAATTTTTGTACTTCTAGAAATTTATTGCCAACTTCGCCAATGAGTGTTTTGTATTTTCGCATTTTTCATTCTCAAAAGTTACTTATTTGACTTGCCCTAAAAATATACATTGTTATTTCACTTTGTTTTTTAAAAAAATATGTTCCATTTTGTGAACAATATTTTCTTACTTTCTTGAATTGAATCTGATTGTTGACATTTAAAAATTCTTTTATTATTTACTTATGATTTTATAAATGAAAACTAATGAAAAGCTCTCCATAAAATTCTACTTTTTTAAAAGATGAATTAAGAATAACAATACAACTGCTTCAATAACAATAACAATACAGAATAAGTTTCCTTTCACCACTGCTTGCTTTTTATCTTTTGTTATTGTTCTAATGCAGCTGTCAATACGGAGACAATCTTTTGTTTTGATGATTATTTTAAAGATGGCCAAAGGGGAAATTCAATTCCTCAATTCTTATTCAATATTCCTCTGAAATACAACAAATATTATTAAACCAGTTTTTGATGAATATAAAAGTCATTGTTTAAATATCAAAAATTAATAATATGTTTGCTGTTTTAAACGTGTTGTTGCTTCAAAGAGTGGCTTTCCTTAGTGGTAAAATGATTTACTTAAATAAATATTTAGTGCAAAATTTTAATTAATATATTTATGGTAATACAACAAAATTCTGCTGTAAAATACATGCATACAAGAAACTGTTATATATATATATAATATATATATAATAAGCAATTTTTTAAACTTGGAAAATAATAAGAGATTTCTCGAATACATTATTGTATGGAAGGAAATTCCGCCATATCTTTGAGACCGAAGCACTTTGTTATCTAACAGTAGATTTGTTTCCTTTTTTCCCCTTAAGTGTTTTTTTTTTTTTTAAATATGTTCCACTTTTTGAACAAAAACAGAAAAAACCCAACCCATCTTTGCATTTTAGAAAATGTTTTTTGTCATGCTGCCTTTTTAGTTGTGTATATTTTCTTTTTCATCTTTTTACCACGAAAATAGAATTTTCTTTGGTATCTTAATTTTTTATTTATTATTAACGACATTTTCTGAATAAAGTCTGCCCGAAAAGCACTTCAAATACTTCTTTTCATGTTTTATAAATCCATTTATTTTTTTTCCATCTTTTGTAGATTGAAACTTTTTATTTATTTTTTTTCACTATCTCATTCAACAGGAAAATTTTCCAAACTTTAGTATTGGTAAAATATTTCATGTTTTTCCCCATACCTTAGACTATTGTGTTCCAGGTAACAAATACTTTATTTTCCTACGTATGTCTATCTAGTTGAGAGTATTACGATAATGCCTGCCCACGTACTTGAAGACATGAAAAGTTGTTACGGAATTTTCTCATCTTTGAAAATTTTTTCTAGTTTGTTTGGGTGTCCTCAAAAGCAGATTTGCTTTCATCAGAGCAAAGTACTTCTGATTTCCAAATAGCTATGCATGCGGTTTTTCATATTTCTGATAAAATTCTTCTGTGTAAAAATTTTTTTTACTCTCCGTATTCAGTGAGATTTTTGAATTATTTCAACTATTTATATAATAGAAAAAGTTCCCAAAATATTTGTGGCCTGTGTGTTAAATTTTTACAAAAACATACAAAACTGAATTATTTAAATAAAGTTTTTAAATATGTGAAACTTCTTTAAATACTTGTTTCACATATTTTTTTTCTTGTAGGAAACATTTTTAATTTTAGAAACAAATTTTGCAATTTTGTAACAGTTTGAAATATGATGCGAAATGATATGATACCTTTCATATTATGATGTGAAAATATTTTTGTAAACGAAATGAAAAAAAATGATACGAAATTTTTTATATTATTAGGATGCTTTTCGTATTACTATATGAAAAATATTTTTAATGAAACGCAAAAATGATCCGAATAATTTTTTTATTTTACTATTATACGTTTCGTATTATGGTACGAAAATATTTTTTTGGGTCGCCAGTGTTAATATGCAAATATTTGCATTTGTATTTTAAATAAAATTAAAAAGCAATGTTTGAAGGTTTATTAAGGCTTGATTTTGAATTCTTTTTGAATTTTCTCATTAGCAAATCAATTTTCTTCATTTATGAGGATCCCAATTTGAATATAAATTATTTTGCCTTTCGATAATTTTATACTACTGGTGCAATATTTTTAAAAGTGAAATTTAATCAGATTAAAAAATTAAGTAACTTGTGAATTAATAAAAATAAACCATATATATGATGATAAATTCTCCTTTATTATCAGAGCTAGTTAAAAAATAAATTGATTTTTTTAAGACTATATACGACAAGAAAATTGCTTTTCATTTATATAGTATATCATCAATATGGATAAATTTATTGAAGTAGTTTAGCATTGCATTTAACAAGAATAAGAGGAAAATTAAAAAAATCAATTAAACATCATCTATTTAAAAATTAGTTTGTAAAAGAACTTTACAAAAAAATTTTGATTTATATTTAAAGTTTATAATTGTAACTTTTGTTAAGACAACTGTTAGGTTTAAGATTTAACAAAAGTTCTCGAAGTGTATTATATACTAGTTTAAAAATTTTTTATTAGAATGAAATATCAAATTCAATAATTAACATTAAAATTAATTTTGAAACACATCAGGACATAAAATAAGACAAAATAAATAAACAAGCAAACAAAAAAAACTGTAGCAGTTTTAAACCAAATCTTTTAACTTTTAGCTATTCATAAATGTTAAAGCTTTTTATTTTATGAGTTTTAATTAAAAATTAGGTATGCAAAGTTATAAATTTGCAATAATAAGGTAATTTATATTTAATTACTGTAAATGAATATATTACATAATTTTTTTTCACAAATTTTTTAAATAATACCTCTTTACAAAGAATTTGAAGACAATATTTTAAATTTCCCGAAATTAATATTCATTGTTTAAGAAAATTATTACCTTCAAAATCTAAAGGGAATATTGAGACAATAAGCTTTAATAGCATGCTAATCTAAGTAAAATTGAATACTTTTGTCAATCTTTTCAACAAATTGTAAACTAAAAATAAGGTGTCAGGTTGCATAAACAAATGTTTAAAAAAACTGAAGCTACAAATTTTAGAATAAAAAAAAAAAATTTTTTTTTTGTCGAAGTACAAATTTAAACGTAAAAAATGCAGTATAGAAGAATGGGAAACATGGAGGAATATGTAGTTAGACAGAAGAGACAGAAAATATGACAATAATACTATAGAAAGAGCATAAAACAAACATATGAAGGAAATAAAAATAATGTTCATATTACATTTACTACGATTAGTTTTTTAAATTATATGTTTATTTAGATATAGCTAGAAATGAGTTTTTAGAGATACGAATTTTTGTAGTTGTTTCTTATCCTACTTGGTCGACAGCAACATTTAGACCAAATCCAAGAACCCGTGAGAAAACCGACGAGTCGTGACAAAGAGTAAAAAATGCAGTTTGCATTTGCAAAAACAAATTTCTTTTTGTTCTTGACTTTGCGGCACAAAGATATGGGACACCAAAGGGGAAAATCTAACTTTACCCCACCCGTTATATCCTCGGGTATTAGGTACCCATTTTAGTCGCCTTTTACGAGACGAGAGAAGAAAACCCAAAGACGCACCCAAAGGGAAGTCTGACTTTAAACCCACTTGGTAATACTATCGGGCACTGGGTACACATTTTAGTCGCCTTTTACGACATGCATGGACTACAGTAGGGTTATTCAACCGGACGGACATGGGGGATACGTATTTTTAAAATAGGATTATAACGCTGCGGAAAGTACATTAGGTCTTAAAAATGGGTGAGCTTGGTTTTAAATTTAACAAAATGAAGCCGATTAAAGGTTTCTATATCAGCTGTATACAATACAGATTCAGTAGGGGAAGATAAATATATAATGGGTAAGATGGGAAGAGCCAGGGGTCAAATGGTTAAGATAACAAGGGCAAGATTCCCAAATTGGAAAATATGTTCAAAATTGGAAATATAACAGTTATGCTAATGGCTCTTCCTAGGTAATGCTAAATTTGCTACATATACACAATTTAAGTGA